>VYZX01017773.1:30394-64493 GCA_013401335.1 Brachypteracias leptosomus
TACCCGGGTCCTCCTTCTTGCCCTTTTTGAAGACTGGAGTGACATTTGCTTTCCTCCAGTCCTCAGGCACCTCTCCCGTTTCCCAAGACTTGGCAAAGATGATGGAGAGTGGTCCAGCAATGACCTCAGCCAGCTCCCTCAGCACCCGTGGGTGCATCCTATCTGGACCCATGGATTTATGGATGTCCAGATTGCTTAATTGCTCCCTAACCCAGTCCTCATCAACCAAGCAAACTTCTCCATTGTCCTGGCTTCCTCTGGGGCTTCAGGGGCACGGGGCTCCTCAGGACAGACTCCGGTTGAGTAGACAGAGACAAAGAAGGTATTCAGTAACTCAGCCTTCTCTGTATCTTCTGTCACCAGGGCACCCTCCCCGTTTATCAGTGGGCCTACATTGCCTCTGGTGTTAGTTTTATCTGCTATGTATTTGAAAAAGTGCTGTGTGGCTGCTGTGCCATCTTAGCTTTTTGTAAGTAATACATAGAAGGCAAATGCTCATGAGACTGTTTCATGAGATATTATGAAAGCCCAGGACAATATCTCAGATAGGTTGGTCACAACTGTACCAGGAGCATTCATAAATGTACCTTTAGAGGCTCCACTGGGCCAAGATGCCATCGTGCTCTCCCCTGTTACAAGTTATGTGGTGATTATTCTTGGTTTTACTGAAAGTCTCTGTAAAGTATAATACAGCAGTCTCTAAATACTTATAAAAACCATAAAAGTCCAGGTTGTGAAGTGCCAGGTATACTTTATTCAGATTATTTCTTACACCCGGTCAAGCCCAGGCTCAGTTCTGCATCCTTCAGACACACAGAGATGGCTCTTGTTGGAAGACCTACAATGGGCAACACACAGAGGCCAGCAGTGCCACAGCTGCAAAAGAGAATGGAGTCTATGGGTGCTGCCCAAAGGATGGGTCAAAACCCAAAGTGGTTAAGAGGCATCTTCTCATCACATCTCCAGCAAAGAGGCTTTCCTAATGAATCAGATTCTGCACGTGCTCCTGCCGCAGGATTTCTACCAAGATCAAGCAAATCACCTAAAACTTATCTTTTGCAAGTCACTGGGGTGTACAAATTACCTAAATACCTCTGCCTGCAGCGGAGATTAGGTATGTAAAGAACTCGAGGAAACTACTTAACTTGTGTGTGCTTGTTTTCTCAGTAGTCACCTGAAAATCACTGGTTCTAATCAGTAGAAATGCTGAGTACCCACAGACCCAATGGAAGGCCCAATGCATTATTTCACTTTTATAAATAGATGATGTTGCATATTGGTTGGACAAGCTGCCAACAACTGGTGTGCACTTCTGGCCTTAGTCTCTCATTTGAATTCCCAATCTGTAAAACAGGAACTTTGCCATGACTTTACCCCCCAGGCTAATTTGAAGATAAAATTAGCATCTATAAGGCATTCAGACACTGCACTGAGGAGCATCACAGGGAAACCCATGGGATTATTAATAGTTTTTTCCACCGTAATACATGTGCTTATTAATAAATAATCAAGCAGCATTCACCTTTTCTACCAGAACAGAAAGAGGTCCTAAGGGAGGTGTGATTAAAGGCTGAACCATAACATATACACACAAGAGGGTCACATTACAGTACCCAGGGCAGTTTCCTTTCACAAAAAAAATTGCAAAATTGAGATAAAATTGTGAAACAAAATTCATGTCCAGGAGAAACAAGTCTTCTAAACTGCAGCTCTTGACTTGCTCTAATTTGAGCCTCCTTGTTTCAGCTTTGTATATCTAGATGCCCACAGAGAAGCTGTTGATAGCTTGGCTTGTTCTGAAGATATAATAAAACATGTAGAAAGAGTAGTACCGTTACTTTCTTGCCCTTTAATTAAAAGATTGTGATAACTATTCCCTTTGGGTTGGGAATTCTTGTAAAGGTAATGTATAGTGGTGTTGTAAGATATAAAAGAGACTTCCTATAAACTACCATGTCTGTAAAAATTTGCAAAAGTGTTTATTCTGCATTGGGGGGGGGAGGAGAAGCTATTATCTACCCTAATGTTGTAAGCAATTTGATTCACTGCTTATGAGTGAGGAAACAGCTTTCAATCTTTTGTAATTGCACCAGATTCTGACATTGTGAAAATACTAATTTATGTTTTATAAATCAAATAATATGGTGAACGGAAAGGAGAAATTATAACAAATGGGCAACTCATCATGCCATACAATAAAGCCTTATGGTGGGTGTCCTGGTAATGCAACTAAGTGTATCATTCATATGAGCTACTGGGCTATATTTTCTGAAATACCTAAAAAATACACCTAGAATAATTCTAAATGCTTGCTATAACTCAGAATTGTAGAAAAATGTTGGATATAGAGAATTGAGGGGTTTATATTTTTTTCCAAATACAGGTTACAAACCAACACAAGTCAACACATGGCCATAGAAAGCCAACCACTCAACTCTTCTATGACTGAAAGCACACTAGCAGTGTACAGTGAATGTTGAATGAACTCTCTCCCACTGCTTGTGAGTCAAATATGTATGTTAAAATTAAGAGATTAATATCTGTAATTAGGAACTGCCTTTGAATAAAAGGAATCAAAGGTGCATGGAAACAGCACTGTGTGAACCAGCCACCTCCAGAAATGCAGATGCCTGGGCCCAGGCACAATCATCACGTTGGCTTACACAAGGCACCTGAGTATGGTGTGTCATGGCAATTATGCAGCAATCCCACACACACTCTGCAGAGTATATTCATTTTGCTGAAAAGACTATTAAAGTTATTGTTCTTTAACACAAAGAAGTATCTTCCTTAGTGATGATCTTAATTACTTGAGAAGGAGAATACAAAAAGTCAGGGCAGCTCAATTACTTCTATCAAGAATGACCACACTGGACTTGAGGGAGGAGGAGGGCTTGGAGTTGGTGGGACAGACATATTCTATTCATTGCAAGGGGACTGCACACAAATCAAAATGAAGATTTTTCTTAACTAGCTTACTGAATCAACACTAGGCTTTCTCCATTTATCAGCACCTGTAAAATAATATTTCTTTAGCTCACAAATAGATAATACTTCAAGTGCAATTTTTGTAATGTGCTTGCCTAAAAAGCACTTACAGAAGTACCAAGTGTTAGAAGATGCATTCACTGACACAAAGTTAGCTTGACCCTTTTAATGTCTGGCATCATCATGGGAATAAGCAAATGCATTTAAAAGGCTTGCATGCCCTCAGATGTTAAAAGAAGCTAGCCAAGGATAAATAAACTTAGCTAAACTGCATATGCTCATAAAGCCAAACAAATATAATTCAATGAAAATAGGAATTTTACTTGCATCTTTCCTTTTTTCCTAACAGGAACATTTTGCAATAATTCTGTTTAATCCTTCCAGATATTCTGCTAGCTGGATGGAGACTGTGCAGTTTTAAATAAATTTTCAAGCACTCAACAGAAGCTTACATTTGTCTTTGAGAGCCAACCATCCAAACCTGGATGCAGTTCTCAAGACTGAGGCCTTTGGAAGAGAAAAGGTGAACTGGGACCTGCTCTTATTTCAGGTTTTTAAAGAATAATTCCCATCCATCCCTCCCAATCTATAACTTTTACCTACTCCCACACCGAATCCCCAAATGAGGGATCTACAAAGAGGGGACTGGAACTAGATGCCAAACTCAACACAAAGGCATCACATGCATCTACGAAAGAATGTATGTATGGAATATATGTAAAGAAGAATTATATCACTCTGTCTGAATTACAGAAAGGACTAATATCTGCCTCTAAAGGCTAACAAACACTGATAATTTGTGAATGACCTCTGCTCTCTCAGCACCAATTGTAGCACTGTAGAGGTAAGCCATGCTCTTATCTCTCATCTGATATGATCCTCTTGGATTGATAGCTTTCCTCTACATGCTGATTTCCCATTCTATTAACTACTTTTGATGGCTTGCCCCTCCTGCTACAGCTTGCAGTTTGTTATTTGAAGACCCCTGCAGTAAGGGGTCCTTGGTTGGGAAGGAGACCATAGCTATGATGACATTTTGCGCTTAAGGAAATTGTGCTTTAGTATCCCCACCTCTAAAATAGAGATAGAGTTCATGTTAGAGTGCTCTGTGTTTCTGCTTTTTGGGGTTAATAAGACATGTAGAGCATCTAACAGAACATATAGGTGCTATGCATTAATATTATTAGGATTGCAAACTTTGGTTTCACATTTATAGGTATCTACATAAATTATCTTTATCATACAAAACTGATTTCCACAAGATCAGCTGTATGGGAAGAATAAGCATTATTCACCAACTATCTTCCTCCTACTGAAAAGCTGGGGAAGCTAGGGAAAGCAGAAGCAATCACATGCATCTTCCCAGTAAAACATCAATAGCAAGAAGAGTTCACAGGAACCCACTGTTCAAAATTTATGTGTATACAATGTTCTTAACAGTAAAAAACACTTCTTTTTTATACACAGAAGAGAAAGTTCTCTTCTCTGGTGAAGAGCTTCACAGTGTATAATTCAAATTCTGTTTCAAAAATGAAAAGCAAAACAAAATTCTTCAGTGTTCAAGCCACAGTCATAGACTCCAAGAAAACAAGTCTTCACAGTATCCAAGAACCAAACCTGGACAAAATCCCCCACTTTCCATTTACTGAATGTAGCACTTCGTGCCCCACCTTTCAAACTTAGCTTCCTAGCTGTGCTGGCAAAAATGAAAAAGCTTGAACGCTGTCTCCTGCATTGCATAGCCCTCTACACCTAGCTGCATTACCATGACAAAAAGAGTCGTTATGATTCCTCCTACACAGGAGTACAGGAAGAAAAACTTGTAAATTGGCAGTGACATCATCTGCTAGAAAGTGATTCACACTTCATGAAACAGCAGGGAAAATTAAATTTACTCCTAGCCACCCCAAAGCTCTTTCACTGAATCGGTGTGTGGCAGAAATGATAGTAGGAAACATAAATCCTTTTTCTATTTTAGAAAGACAAAGATTGTGTAATGAGCTAGAGTGCATAGAGCAAAATTACCATATACTGTCACTGAAATATATTTCCCCTGTGATTTTGCCAAAAAAGGTATGAAACTGGGACAGAAAATAAAACAGGTGATACTAGAGGAAGAAAGTGGATTAATAGACATCACCAGCGATACGTGACCAGCTTATAAAACAATATGTTGCTTGACTGACAATACCAGAAGACAAGCTGGTTAATATTCTTTCTGAAGCTACCCTATCCTCAGAACATAGCCACACCTGAATACATTGCAACTTACACATCCCCTGCCTTGCTGACAATGTGCTGAAGAAACGGAGAAAATTTTAACACGTGAAGGATAAAGGTTCCCCACATCTCTTTGAACCCTGCTGGACCCTGACAAAAAGAGAAATGAAATCATTGTCTAGCTTCTCTACAGAATTCCTCAGCTGTAACTGCTACTTCTATTTATATTATAGCAGTGCCCATGATGAGCAGACATTTGCAGACAAATGTGAAGGATCTTGCCTTGCCACAGACTATAGCTGATTGAATTACGTGATTTGCAGGCTGGTACCATTTTCTGTCTATGGGTCAAAGCACTGCAATCTCCAAATAAATTAGGCATGAGCACCACACAACAGGAGAGAACTTCTGTAAAAAGTTGTCATTTATGAAGATAAATCAAGTTGCTTCCACTCATGTAAATCTACCTTCAGTGAGACTTACCACATGCTGAAAGGAGTGATATTTATCTAGCTCTGCAGAGAAGACAAGCCTAAAGTTCCATTTCTGTGTTGAAGAGAAGGGGGAGAAAAAGGCTTAAGTAGCTATAAATGAAGTAGCCTACAGCCTTCCTCTTAGCTCCCAATGCTACTGTCCAACTTGACATAAAGACCCCAAACTCAGCAGAGCATGTGAGTATCAAAACCTGAACCACACAAAAGCAACCAGGGTCCATGATTCCAGCAAACTATTAACCCGGACATTACTCAAAAAAATTTCCAGAACTTTGTGAACAAACTTGGGCACCAACTCAAGCAAGCGACATCTTGAATACAGTTTTACCTCAAAACCACATGAAGCTTATTGTTTCATGCAATTTTTATGGAAAAACACAGCTGTACTGACAGCTCTTGTCATGATTCAATGTCCTTTTTGGAGCACCTAACTGGCAAGCTGGCAAATAGCCACAAGCACAGACAGAAAATAAATGAAATGTAGCTTCTTGTTTCCATCCAATTCTGAGAAAGGCACTTGTGCTGCAGCAAGTGATAAGTCAACCCATGCCTGCTACAAGTTTCTTTCCTACACTTTTTAAAAATCAACTACTGATTTTAATAATGTAAGGTTTATATAAATAACCAGTTCAGTATAGCCTTGTACACAATTTTAAGCTTCAATAGAAAAATGAAAGCACTATTTACAATATACATTTATGTAGAAGATGCCTAAGAAACATCAAAATTAATTTGGTATTCACATAATTTTAAGCTGAACTCTGCCTCTCCTCATGATGGAAGTCGAAGAGGAGTCACACAAACCTGGCTCTTCACCAAGGCTGGTCAGCCCTTGCAGGAGGGCTCTCCATTCATACAGCATTTTCCTTGGATATAAGTTTCCACCTGTACAACCTGCTGCACTACATCATGCACTACCGAGCACCTCGTTGCTGCAATGGTACTTCTGCAGGCCTTACTATGATTATACTCAAGCAAGAATCACTTTATTTCAGTAATAGTTTTGCTACAAGTAGAAACTTATGTTTGTTTACACAATTTAAAAAGTTATATTAATGGATCTTCTCTGCCAGTTCATAATATTTTTTCAACAGTACTTAAAAGTCAACCCAATAAGTACATATGAAATGTTCCCTTAATACTCATTTTACTATTATAAAATATTAGAAGTAGAGTCTCCCTGATCAATAATGGATAAAAGGAGAGGCAAGTCAATTACTGTCTTTCCCCCTTCTACTGTAACTTCCCCCTCTATATACCTCTCCCTCCACTGTAACGGTAAGTGGAAATATTAGCTCTGTGTCACAGTGCTACTGTCTTTGGTGGCCCAGCAGAGGAATAATCACCAGTGGACTTGTTTGGGTTTTTTTTCCACTGGCACTATCAGGATGCAGTAAACCACTAAGCCTGGGATTAGTAGCAGAAGGGTTTATCTTTATTTTTTCTTTTTCTTTACACCTTTTGCACCTCAACATCAAAACCAACAGAAAACAAAACCCGTCCTAGAGGATGTAGCACCGCTTAAGTGCTCAGCAAGACAGTTCAAATGAAGTAAGTTTCCCACTGCTTGGAAAATACAGGAATGGTGTCCTTTGATTAGTTGACTTCTATGCTAATTCAATATCTCTGCAACAGGGCTCCTGGGGCAGCTCAGTAGAACTATTTAAGCACAATAAGTAAACAAAACAAAAAGGAAGAAAGAGCACACATTGACACACCCAATTCTGTATCCTGCATCAGGCAGGAGGTAAAACCCATAATGCTGTTTCTTCACATGGAAATAATTTCTGTTTTTCTGGTTGAATGGCTTCACAAGTCTCTTGCCATCCCCCTGCACTGCATGTAATTGTTCTTGTGATCCCTTTTTGGAGTAGTCAAATACTATGGCCACAGACTCACAACTCCCCTTCTCAAATGCCCCACTCCTGGCCAGCCAGGCTCAGCTCTGCTTCTCAAACAACTCTGTCCCAGATATCAGGGCACTTCCTTTAACCTGCTCCTGCTGTGCTCTGCCCCAGCCCAGGGATCTCAGAGAGGTCCCACCAGCAGTGGAGAGAAGGAATAAGGTGGCAGCCCACTTGCACACAGCAGTCAGAGATAACTGAAGAATTAACTGAAAAAAAATGAAGTTTTCACCTTGCTTCATGGTCATGTATGACTTAACATTTTACATTCTTTAGCTGCAGAAAAACAATGCTCATTACATCAATCTCTCATTGTTATTTTTTCCACAATACACCTAACACTCTAATATTTACCACTAATGAGTCACTGTAAATCTTTAAGTGCAACTTCAAGGTTATCTTTTTTGGAAATGTCAGGCCCTATAAGGAAATAACAGAGCCAGAGGCAGAAAAACCGAAAAGAAAGTTTATCTGGTGATTCAAGAGGACTGCAAGTCACTTTTTCAAACAAGGGATTTATTTCAGGATTCTGGTTCAGCTCAGATTGTCACCAAATAGATTTTATATTAGAAAAAGACCACAGGCTGATCCTTCCAAAGGTAGTTTACTAAACAAGATACTCAACCACCACATTGCAAACTAAATAAGGCAACATCTGTGGTTTTCCCGCATTTGTGATCTCCTGCTTCTTGCCACTTACCTTAACACTGCCTTGTCTTGGTGTTCCTAAGTATTAGATACCTTCCTTTTGAAATGATGGTCAGAAATCCGTTCCTAGGCGGTAGTGATTCCCCCAGTTAAATCTTTCAACTCAGTCAGTCATTATTTTTTTCTAAGAATACCTCTGGACAACATGAAACCAAGGTCTGGAAACTCCATCCGGGAAGTTTAAAGGCAGAACAGATTCACATGTAATATAAAATTGGTTTTGGCTTAGAAATGTGTTTTTAAAATGCATAATCAAAACAGGCTTAGAATCTACTTCCAGCGTCACAAAAATGCTTTAATTTTAACAGGTATGTCCTCTTTCTATTTATCTACCATCCTGATGATCCTTAGACTGCCTGAATCGATATATGACCTGCTGCATTCCCTTGCCTGCAAAATGCACTCTGTGTGTATCCCTATTTCTTGCTGAATCCCCGTAGACTATCTGACAGAGTCACCTAAACAGCTTTCTGCTTTGCTGGTTGACCACGGTGATTTTACACATGTTCCTGACACTCCAGAACAGCAGTCCTCAGGGATGGGGGAGACACTCACAGGAAAGGACCACCAAATGTCCAAGGAAAGGAAAATTTGCACAGTTCTAACATTTCTACTATCCACTTGACACACAGTTGCAGCTCATGTGTTACATAGGCAAAGCTGCTGCAGGTGTACATAATGTGTACATTGTCTCCTAAACAAGTTTGAAACAGCTTATCACAATGTGGCTATCTTAATTTTTGACTAAAGAGTGGCTTTGAAATCCACAAGAACCAAGCTTTTTGCTGGCAAAGGAGATAACAGACAATGTAGATTTTTTTTTTCCTCTAAGGTGCAAAGTGCGGTATTTCATGGCGTCCATTCTGAAATTTAAGAAACTACAGCCCATTTGTCTGCACACAGCTTTAACTATTGCTGCCCTTATACTTGAGGAGGAATGCCTCATTAGGAAGCTAACAGCCACAGCCACTAGTTATCAAAAAACCCACTGTTTAGGGGAAGCTATTCTTTGAAAGCAGCCATACCAATCAGCCTGGAAACACTAGGATGACACTTACAAGTAGTCTGATCAAAAGAAAAATGCACAGAACTCAGGACAAAAGATATCAAAGCAAAAAAGGTGTCTGTTTGCAAGGAGGAGGAATACGCATGGCTTCCCAGCACGCTCCCTGGCAACAGACACCTGAAGCTCCCATCAATAACAATAACATATCCCAAAGAAGGAGGAAACATCTTGGCCAATATAACATTTTCCTTTGACAGTGGTAATATATCATTTTATTTGTTATAGTGACTGTTCCTGAATCACTTATGTTTCAGGGACAGAAGTAAGACAATTCGCCTCTTGCAGAAATTGCCTTAGTTTTCAAGGAGGCACTAGAGAGTCTGTTCCAAGGCAGGCTGGTTTAGAGAGTCTGGAAAATCACAACATACAATTTTGCCAAAAAACCTAGAAAGAGTGTTTTGTCAAATTCTTTTGAAAAGATGAAAAATGTTTCATTGTTCTGATATTTTCTATTCAGTTTCTTATTGACATAAAAAAAATGTGTGGGCAGATTCATTGTTTTCTTTGCCAGTCTATTCTGTTTCCATCTGTATGCAGTTCCTGTCCATCTTGAAGAAAGATGGATCAGCTAAGGAAAACAAAAACAAAACATAAAATGCTATTATTTCATAGAATCATAGAATGGTTTAGGATGGAAGGGACCTCCCAACATCATCTAGTCCAACCCCTCTGCAATCAGCAGGGACATCTCTAACTAGACCAGGTTGCTAAGAGCTCCATCAAGCATGGTCTTGAACATCTCCAGAAATGGGGCCTCCACCACCTCTCTGGGTAACCTGTTTCAGTGTTGTGATTGAAACATTTACATTTGTAAGTGTCTCTCTCTATTTTCAGTAATTCTTAAGACCTATTAACCAATTCCCTTTACTAGTAAGAAAAAAAAGCTCTTATCTGCTAAAGATGCACTTCCAGTACCAGTGTCATCCTTCTGTTCTCAGGGCAGGACCTTCCCTGAACTGGCAATGACAGACAACATGCCTCTTGAAAGGGTCATGTAGCTCAGCAGAAAAACTGCTGGATCTTACGTATTGCTCCAACTTCTGCTGTTGGAAGCCTCCACACAATTATGATCTTTTAACGAATTACCTTGATAAGCTACATCTTCATTTTTAGGAGGATCATCAATAATGATTTCTTGATCACTCCTCTGCTTCTTGTTTCAAAAAGTAAGACTTGCTATCCAATGTATTTACTTATTTTCTGTTATTTCAAAAGGCTTCTCCCAAGTCACTACACGGTAGAATCAGTAACAAGATTGCTCTATAAAAGAGATGTTTTTATATGCACAGATGGCTAGTTAATATAAAACATACATCAATAAATAATGTTTAAAAACGTAAGGAATAATTAAAAGTTTTATACGAACCAGTAAACATGGCTAAGCAATGCCGGTGGCTTCCTTTATGTATCTTTTTATGGACACCTAAAAAAACCCCACCCCAAAACTCAAACCAAAGCAATCCCCACACACACATACACATATTTGTTCTTTGCCCTGTAAAAGGTCTTCTCCTAGACTATCTCCTCCTGCTCCTAAACAGTAGCCAGTAAAATATATTTTTCTTCACTGATTTGCAAAAGCTATTTTTCCCAACTGGGTTCTTAAGCTGCACATTGCACCCTGTAAAAAATACTTATCCTGATTTACAAAACCTATTTCTCCCCTTGGGCCTTTAAGCTGCTGTTGCAGAAGTGATAAAGGTGTTTCCATTCAAACTTTTATTGTTTCTGGGCCCCTTGCCACCTGTTTTTATTTTCTCCCTCTTCTACTTTCTTCCCATCCCTTCTGCACAGGCATCACACTTGTCCATTAGAGCTAATTCTGAGTAATGTGAGATGCTTTCCCATGATATCTAATCCATAACCAAGGGGTAGGAGATAGCAGTCCAAATTTACCAGGAGGTAAATTTGATCAGAAAGTAACTTCAAAAGAATTGACAAATATCAGTTTATCATTTTTATTATATCCAGCAGAATTTGAAAACAGATTTCTTATGTATAATTTTGTGTCATATATTCACAAACAAATCACTTCCCCTCCCTCATCACTCCCTGTGTCAATCAAGGTGCTCTTTGTGAAAGCCCAAATGCGCTAAAGTTCACTTTTGGTTTTTTCTTCTCTTGTTTTATCACAGCACCTCATTTCAGAAGCAAATTCCATGTAGATTCAAAGGCTACTGTTGTTATTGGCAACAATTACAAAGTTACCAATAATTTTGTAAACCTGAAGTCTCTGTTTAGACATGAGCTCACAGTGCTAAAGAAACGATGAAACAGTCCAGGCTACAGTGAACTACAATTTCAACAATTACCGAAACTCTGGAAAAAAAAGCAATGACCTGAAATCAACAAATGAGCTAATTCCTGCTTAAAAGCATAAATTGTTGCAACTGTGAATTAAAATGCTGTTCTAGAGATTAAATTTCAAGTTCAATCACATTTACACATATTTAAATATAATCCAATTTAGCTTTATGTGCTTGCAATTATTTTCTCCTCTCAAGCCATAATTGCTCTTTGATGGTCTGCTTTTTGAATCATCCCATTTGTCACTTGTCCCATTAAATCTCCTCTCCTCTGGCCTGGTGAACGAGGGAACGTGCCAGCACCCAAGCAGAGCACACCCATTCATAAGGTAAGCTGCTACCTTATGACTAACAGGATTCTAGATATTGTTCTTTGAAGTGAATGCCAAAACCATTAAAAAATTAAAAAGTCATTTGAGATGTATTATAAATACTACATGCTTGCCCTGCTGCCCTTTCATACTGTGTCAAAACTCAAATGCTCAATGCTTTGTTACTATACAAAAAAATTCAAATCTCAGTGTTGCAGGGGGACCACCAGTTGTAGAAACATTTCTTGCACTGCACAGTGGCTGTAAGCCTGTAAAACCCACACAAGGCAGCATCATGGGGGCTCCAGGCCATGCACAGTGCCATACCATGACGTTTACCCAGTCTGCAGTCCCGGACCCTCCATAGTCCATCTCGCAGGAGGCTGCATGCACCTCATGCCTCAGAGCTAAAGGCCAACTTAAATGCCATGCCATCATGGTTTCCTCAGACAGAAATACATGCAGTTCCTTTGTTTCAGTCACAGTCTGAGTCATTGACAAGCAACACAAAATACCCCAATGCCCCAGTATTTTCACAAGAAGCCTTTTATATTTTTTTATATTTTATATATTATTTACTACCTGTAAAAGGAACATGCTCCATGAAGCTTCTTTGCTTTTTGTTTTTCCAGAGGAAAAAAACCCCACACTATTGAAAGTGCTTTGCATTTGTGCACATCACGTTAAGTATGCAAGTTTTGCCCATAAAATTCGTGTATATCAGTGAGTATGTAACACAGAAGTAGAAAAGGAGATAAAAATGACAAAAACAATTGAAAAGCTAACACAAAACAATTAGTCACTTGTCAGTGTTTCAACTAAAAGTTTACTCAAAGCACACTCGGTTTTTATCTGACAGATCTACCTCCACTCTAACCTCAGATGAGGTGATAAATGTGACTTAGTATAAGTGTCTTTTCTCTTAATATCTGTCCTCATTAATATATTCTACTTCAAAGGAATGAAGTAGTTCATACAAAGTTCAAATGAATATGGTTTTGATTTTGCAAAAAGTATCTTTTCTTTGAGTGTTGCCACTTACTACATCACTTCAGCGTGAATTAAACATGAATTCATGATAAAATCATCAAAATGCAAAAACAAAGAGATGGTAGAGGGATCAAAGGCACCTTCTAGTTGCCAGAGAAACCAAAACAGCAAATGAATTTGAAGTACACAGTACTTGCACAATCTCCTAGGACAAGTGCACATGAAGTGTGTGAAGAAATTCTTAATTTATGTGTTTCAGCAGCAGAACTGAAATGAACAGAGAGTAACTTCATTACTATTATGCTCAGATGGGTTAACAATCATTGGATTAGTGGGTGGCACTTCTGAAAGGCGCTGTGGCAGGTCACTGAGACATTCACACTGTCACCGTGCAAGTCAAGTGGGTAAAGAAGTCCAGATCCAAGTTTTTCAGAGTGCTATTCATCAGGATCACATCATTTGCACCAATTCTGAGAGCCCAGAAGAAACTATATTCAAGACCTCAGATTCACAGACTGTGAAAATTAAGTGGGGCTTTCTAGGTTGGGCATTCAAAAACATCACCACACAAAAAAGCATGTAACGTAGGACTGATTTTCTCTCAGGAATTCTCACTTCCCCCATGCTCCTCTCTACTTTCTTCAGCTAGTGCACAGAGGCTCCATAGATGTTGCTTGTAATATTATTTTATATAATATGGAACCTGTTGAGTCTACTTACTCATTTCACAAAGACAACAGACAAAATAGCATATGGTCATGATTTTCAGTCATGGCTGCCCTTGCTGGGATTTGAAAGGGGAAAGGCTCTGTATCCATTACTGGCTCCCTGAAAATCACATCCTTCAGGGAGTAAGAATTGTCTCCTTTGTTAGCTATTCTAATACTTGGATTAATAATGGTAGTTTTGATTTAAACGTGGGCAAGAGAAACAAATAGCAAAGCTGTATCAGCACAGTAGAACTGATTGCAAGGCAACTGGCAGTGCAATGCTGCTCTGGAGGGATCCAAAAGCCCCCAGTGACCCACACATCCCACCACAGGAGCCTCTCTGCAGATTTTATTAGGCTGGCTGTGTGGTACATGCCTCTACAGAGAGGTCTCCAAGGAAAAGGTATCTCCAGGATGCCCTGTCCCTGCAGCATCCCACCTGCATCTATCAGGGCTGCTGAAAAAGGTAAAACCTGGAGAGGTGGAAACCAGCTGCATGGAAGGAAGTCTCCTCCTAAAGCTAAGGCAAACTCTTTTGAGTATGCCAGGTGATGAAGGAGCATGCAGCAAATAATTTGCATGCCCTGTTCATTCCTAATTATCTGCTGTGGGTCCAAACATGATACCGTAAATGCTTGAATCATGAATGTTGTTTATTTTAAAGCACAAAGGAAAGATACTATGCTGATGCTCTTTAGATCATGTTTCAAGGAAGAGAAGAACTTAAGGCAGATATTTCTAAAGTTTACCTTAATGTAGCCTGTGCAGTACCCTTGAAGGACTAAGCAGCACTGGCCCTGGCATATCCATCATTCTGCTTTTGTTACAGCACTTGATTGAATGTTTTTTCAAGAGGTAGAGATTAGAATGAACCAGAACTAATTGAAGGTATATTTAATAAAAGCATCACCATTGTAATGACTATACAACTGCTATGCTAATGCTGAATAATGTTTAAGCTACTGAACAAGTCCATATTGTTTCACCTAATGGGATTCACCGATTACCAAATAATTAATTCTACTTTAATTTTGCAACACCATGTGGAAATGTGAAACCTTCTCATAAATTAATTAATGTTCAAGTCAATAAAAGAGACAAGTGTCTAGGACTTACTACTGCTTCTCCTGAAATCAATCAAGGTATTATCACTTCCTTTGAGCCATACAGGATTGGTTTTGGTTCCTCAAGCATTTGGTCTAGTTATTACATTGTAATCACGTGTAATACAAGCCTGACAGACATGGGCAAACCCTCGGCAGCCAAAACTGCTCTGAACCTTTTACTTGTCTTCAATTACGCTGATGTCCCTTTTCACAGCTTCAAAACTATCTTACTTGCATTCTCACTATTTTTCCCACCCTGTCACATGCCCTTCATGTAGATATCCTGCACTTCTGGCCAGAACATTGAATTTGAAGATACTGTTACAACTCCTTACTTCCCATTTTCCAGTTCAGCCGCACAGGCTATGGGCACATTTGTTGTGGAGTCTGTTTACAGAGCCAGGAAAGCAAATAGCCTAACAGTTCCATTCTTAAAATTCAACTATTCTTGAAAACAAACAAACAAATCTAAACCAANAATAATCAGCAACAGCCACAAGTCACATGCTCATTCCTGGAAATACCTTTGCAAGCAGCCTCCAGCCTGGAGCCACTCTGACTTTAATGGGGATTGGTGTAAATTCAGCAAGTTGTATCTAGGTTAATTTGTGTAGCTAGGGCTTTAATTATTATAAGCTAGGTGTGGTTTAGATTTTCTCCTTCATACTTTTTAACCTACATACTTCATAACTGCTGGAATAGTCAGCATTTCATCTAATGAGTAACAACAGCTATTGGGCTCTATGTATGATCATGCAGTCCTGGCAAGTACAACCACAGGGATTTCTGTAGTCCATCCAAACCCAACTCATTTAGCAAATGTATAGGAAAATCCGTGTAACAACATTAGTCTTTAAATAGCACAAGAGTAAAAACTTTTAGCTCTCCTATTTAGGCAAAGAAATGTTCTGATTAGATGTTTAACTATTCTTAAGTATATGGAAAAAATAAACTGGTACTAGTCTTACATTCAGAGTTTACAGTCAATAATTGGGCTTCTTCCACATATGGCCTCCAGCTCATATCAAGACCTCAAAGCAAAGCCTTGCCAGTAACACCGGATTGTTTTTCCTTGCCTCCTTACATACAAAACTTATGTTCAACAGAGATTTGGACTCGGCTCTTGATGGTGCTGCCCTTGCTGGTCTGTGTAGAGGAAAGGGCACCCACAACCTCATGTTTTTTCGGAGCAGGAGACTGGTCAGGGTGGGGGAAGAGAAGACAGGAGAGTAGAAGGTTGCTAAAATGTAACAGTTGCCCTTGTGGCATGATGTGGTGTTTAGTTCATTACAAGGTCTGGGGTGCCCTGAGACAAGGCCCAGCTTCATGGCTTAATTCCTCTCCACCATCCCACCAGTCTACAACATTTGCAAGTAAACTCAGGCTCTATTTCCCATTCACTGGTTATGGATATTAAATTAGACAAATATGCTTGCAAGATATGGGCCAGATCTTGTGCTATAGGAACAAGAAGGTTTAAAAAAATTATACAAAAAATATCATATCTGTGCCCACCATGAAGCCCATTAAGAACAAAGCCACTGCACACATTTGAAAACCTGAAGATAACTGAAGAAATTGGTATCTAGGCTATTTTGGTGGTGCAGCCACTGACACAGAAGAGCAGATTCTGAGGCAGCAGGGCAAACCATAAGTGATTCCTTACCCTGAAGTGCTGGCAAAGAGAGTGCCAAAAGAGATTTTTTAACATGCCAAAGGGTTTAGTCGAATGCTACAGTCCTTCAAGCCTTCAGTCCTTCAATGCCAGCAAAAAGCCATTCATCTTCCTTCTACATAGCTGACTTGCCTTAAATAAGTATGCATCTCATGAAGCAGAAACCTGAAAAGTTAAAGCTTGTTAAAAATACCAGAGCCAAGACAATGAAGCAATTGGTGCTACACAGTAAGTTACACAACAGCTCCAACATGATGTATGACCACTGTACAAATGACTCAATTATTTGCAAACTATTTTGAAAAACAAATAAACAAACAAACAAAACCAGAAAACCCCTTAGCCTCAGAAAATTCTGACTTGAAAAAGCTACATTTTACTCATGGGCATCTCAGAAGAAAAGTAAGAGAAGAGATATTTCCTACAAGATGTAGAAAAACAGTCTAGGTTTTCAGGTGTCTATCTCCTTCTGGTAGCTCGACACTTCTTTTTCATTTCCAACATCTTATCAGTCCTAAATCAAAAACAGACAAGCAGCATAATAGGTGGCAAAAAACATCTAGAAGGTGAGATAACTCCAAAGGAGCAGAGCTGGCTATGGCAAATAGCCGTTAAATTGGCAAAAGGAAGTGAAAATGGAAATAATCGACTCCAACCTGGCCTAGAGAGCAGCCAACCAGTGCACATCCAGCCTCTCTGACTGGCCTGGTCTGTACTGGCAGCACATCTGAAGAGAAGTAAAAGGAAAGTGATAAATAGTTTTCCTTCTTTCTTTTGAACAAGAGACTATATCCTCCCTCTTATACTGGCCATAGAAATTTTGAAACATTGGCTCTTGCAAGATCCCCTAAACACTTACAGAAGGGGGAAATGAAAAGACTATCTCAGGTTTCTTGATGGGGTCCCAAAAGAGGCTGTAATTGTGCCCTAAAACATTTATAATCCAAAGAAGCAATACCCAAAATACAAAGATTACTAAAATCCACTTAAAGTGGGAAGACTCGGGTAATTCAGTAGTCTACCTGGAGTATCTGGGGCAGAGCAAAAGTGGAACTGAGATTCCTGTCTCCGTTAACCACAAAGCCATCCTTCCTCATAAATTTGGTCTTCATTCCATTATTTCTCTTTTTTTTTTTTGCCTCTTCAGTCCCCTCCATAATATTAATTGTAGTAATAAATAGTAGAAGATAAATGTATTAATTTACAGTTTAATTAATTAGGTTTAATTAATTAACCATTTACATTAATCTCTAAAGAAATTGTTCTACTAGGCAAATAACTGTAATTGTCCAACAAAAGTGAATGGATTCACCCTACATAACAGAACTTTTCTGGCCCCACATATTTTCCAAACTGATGTCTTATTTCCTCTCAGTCCATAAGATTTATAGAAGGGATTTAGGATGGCTAATGAACATAATATATGGAGCTGGATTCTGTTTTGAGGGAGAGAGGTGAAATAGCTCATGCACAGGTCTAGGATATGTTAAAGGCATTCAAGACTCCTCATCATTGTATCCCAAATTCAGTTCAGTCCCTATAGAACCCTATTCAAAGCCTCTGGAAATCAGTGGACGTCTTTCAACTGACCTCAATTTTTATATCGGGCCAAGTTCTATGGGAATAGAAAATGGCAAACTAATTCACAGCTAAAACCTCCTCTCAGAGTCCCTGATTGCTTAATGAAAGTAAATAGCCAGTGCTTGACTAATGCAATTATTCATCATGTACAGGGCATTACAATCCAACATTGCTAACATCTTGGCACAGATCTGAATTAGCCCAGACTCTCCACTGAGATGTCCATCTTCTTCAAATGCAGAGAGAGGATATGAACAGCCCTTCCTCCAATCTGAGGACCACTGAGCACACTCTGACAAACACAGAGGCTGGTATCAGCCCAGCGTCTTCCCCCATGGGAATATTGGCTCTGGTATCTGGTGCGCTTGAGCGCTCATCCTCTCTGGGTGTGCGTGTGTCTGTGTGCCCACATGTGGAGTTTAGATCTTATTAATGCTATTCACAGTCATAAAATATTTATTGCAATCCAGAGGCACTGAGACAGTCAGAGGCTTGCATTCACTTTAGCAGACTTCATCGTTGTTACTGAGTTTTTAGAATAATTTGCCTCTAACTTTTTGTTTGTTGAGGAAAAAGCCATAATTTCATTTCCCATAACAGCTGTGCTCAAATGAATTACAATCTTCGCTCTTTTGCCTCTTCTTTCACTTCTCCTCACCTGCAGACAGGTATGTACACGTGTGCTCTTGCTTTCTCAAGCTGACCATGTGCCCATCCTGGGCACGCTGGAAGCCTCAGGTTGGAATTATTTTGAGCAGAGAAGCAGCTCCCCTTTCTGAGTTAAACCACACATGTGGGGCTTCTTGTTAATGATGCTTAGTCAATGAGGTCCTGTATAAAATCAGTAGCCACGCCATGTATTTTAATGAATCGCATAGGAAGAAGTCTACCTTTGTTTAAAGGGAGTGACATTCACTCCGTACTAATTAAGGTACATATATTGGGCAGTATATCATGCCTTTGCTGGTATAAATTAGAAAAGCACCATTAATTCCACAATATTCATAGCTATAATGGGTAATACAGTATAAATAATTAAAGCAGGGAAGTTGCTTTAAGTATTGAAATCACTGAAATCATGTTGATTTATATGAGGTACTTCTTAGCTCAGTCTTTCCATAAAAAGAGAAAAATATCTTTGTAAAGGTTAACAGTTTAGTATACTTTGAACTAAAACTGACGGTATCTCATGCCAAAATTTACATACTAAGAAGACACAAAGAAAGGACTGTGTCTTTAGTATGATGATGTGAAGGCACAAGCAAATGTATTTGATAACATCCTTTTGATCTACTAGCAACTAACATTGGGAACCTTAAGCATAGAAAATTTCACCTCCATGACTCTGAAGCTTGGCAAAGGTAAAATGAGAAAGAAATTAATAATCTCTGCCAAGTAATCTTAATGATAGATGCTTCTCTCACTCTGCTAAGACAGAAAGAAAATCTCTATATTGTTTATACTGAATAAGTGAAGAGGGAAACCTTCCACATGCAATTTGCCAATTTTAAAGGATAAAATTTCATTTATTTTTTCTGTCTTATATATGCCCTACTGAATTATCCTTCAGAAATTCTGTCTTACCAAATATTCCTTCCGATAACATACTGTGAATTAAAATCACATGAAGGTTGGCACAACAAATTATTTTTCTTTTTTAGTTTATCCATCTTACTAGCCCTATTTTGAAAGCTAATTACTACAGCGAATTATTATTCCAATACCTAGAATGTCTGTAATTAATGTTCATTTTAAACAGCAAATTATTATTCCTCTTCCACTAAAATCTTCTTCTGCAACATAACACTTGCAGTGGTTTGTGAACATTTTAAATATTCAAGGTAAAAATACCTTACTAGCTCAACGAAGCTAGAAAACATGATTTAGGAAATTAAGGGTGGTGATAAAGTACCAGAGCCAGGCAATGTCCTACAAGATGAGCCAAACTTCATTCTTTAAGAGGAAAATAGTAAGTAAAGGCAGTTCAGCACTGTTCTTTATGACAATTGATTGCTCCCTGTACAAACTCACTTCCAAACAGTATAAACATTACTCTGGAAGTAAAATGATAATTTCTTTGTGATTACTCAGTAATTTGATGATTGCTCCTTGTAATGTCTTTCCAGATGACACTATTCACTTCTTTCACCTATCTATACCTAAGGTGTGTATGTGGCATCACCTACTTAGTCTGTGGAACATTCCATAGCTCTGAGAATATTGCATTTTCTTGGACTCCTTGGATTGCTAGAATTCTTAGATTACTCCTGTAGAGAAATAAGATTTTTTTTTTCTTTTTAAATCTAATTAAATAAGATTATTTCTTATTGGTAACTGTCCTTCAGTATTCTGGAAGAGAACGGAAAGCAGCATCTAGGATAGCACTATGAGAGGAAAAGTAAATAATTTAGGAAGTACAAGATAATGCAAATGCCATTGTGCAAATTCTTTCGTGAAAAATATTTGACGATCCTGTAGGAAAAAATATTTTGTTACAAAAGAAGAGTTGAAATAATGGAGAACAACTTTAGTGTTTTAGTAAAGTCCAAAACATTCACTTACTGGAAATCAATAGGGATACAAATATACAGACTTGTATGTAATAAAGCTGCAGCATTGATTGCATTAATAACTGTAGACCTCTAAAGACTTCTGTATAAAAAGTGCTCCTTAGCTATGTATACACTTTGATCATGATTAGGAAAATGAAACTTTCTGCTCACAAATGAAAGTTTAACATTTTTTTGTACTTTTGCTTGGTGAAGATACTTCAGCTATTACTTCTACCATCATAAAATGAAGAGTGAAAATATATTTATCACCTAGAACACAAAGCTTTATTCATTTTATTTTTTCTTTTGAACTTCTATAACTTTCTATACACTACACTAGAGTATACTTTTAAATTAAGGATCTGATTATCAGTAATACTTGTATATATGGCATATATGACATATTATTATCTTATTTCTATATATGCAGAGGTGAAGCTACAGATTTGCATATATTCTTATTTATCTGAAATTGCACACAAGTTCCAAAACAACCAATGGGACCCTCTTACATGTGTCAATTGAAACCTGTTTAGATAGTCACTAAAACCTAGGGGAAAACCAGTTGTGCTATTTCTCCCTGTACCCAGGATGAATTTATTGACTCCACCACTACAGTGAAGCCTCTGTTTCTTCTTAACACTTCCTCCTTTTCATTTCCATCTCACCAAGTTAAATGCTGTGGATAATGTATTTCTATATTTACACAGAGTGATGTACTGCTGAACATAAATTTTAAGTGTAGAAGTTGTTTATGGCTATCTATTTTTTTCTTTAAAAAAAGATTTGTTCATTTAAACCGAAAAGAGCTGTACTCTTTTCTGGGTCATCTTCAAGCTACCTTGTATTTGATTTATTTTTCTTTGAGGTTTGACTCATAGTCTAATTTTTCCCCTATATTTTCAAAGTTCGTGCTGTGCGGCTCCAATTTAAATCAATACCTAAACCCTATGGAATTAAGTGCTTTTGCGCTTAAGTAACCTTTTGTGCAGAGAATCTGAGTGCACTCTGAAGTGGATTCAGTAAAAATAAAATAATCTTTTTGCAAAATTTGCAGCCAGATCCTTCTCACTTCCCTTTAGTCACTAACTCCTTGATTGGCACCGTGGTTTTCTATGCACAGTCTAGCTCATCTTGAGTCACAGACGCTAGAGGTGGCAAGCCAGTAATTGAGGCACTACTGTTCCAGCTACCAGAGAACAACCATGCTGTTTGGTAAGAACTCATGGGTTCTTCATTGCTTCAGTGCAGGAGGCATCCCACAAGATGAGACAGTTTCCCACAGTGCAGAGGCTTCTTTCAGCTAAAGCCCACATCCCAAACAAGTTCTTGCCAGCTGTTGTTAGAGAGACATACCCTGTGATTCAAACTGTGTTGATTTTCTTTTTCACTGATCAATGTCTCTCAACCTATACTCCCAAAAATAATAAGCAGTTTCAGCTGTTTTGCCCAGAGCATCTCAATTTCTGAGTTGCACTTTCTTGGGTAGAATCAGGCATAATCAGCTCTTTAACTGAAACACATATGCTAAACACCTTACTCCCCCCGAGTCTCCACCCTACCCATAACAATCCTTGCTGATATGCTGCTAAACTAGAAATACAGCAAGGAACTAATACTGAGTATTAGTAAATTATTTCTTTAGAGAGTCACTTGTTGCTTTTATTTATTTTTTTTAAAGTTGCAAAAGCAACATGTGAAAGTGAGGTCATTGCCCTTTCTGATCAACCTGCTGTAGGGAGACATTTCAGAGCAGCCTATGTTTCACTTTAGCATGCTGAGCATCAGACACCACAGCAGCGTTTCCAGAAGGATGAGGCACTTTCATCCAAAAAGCATGAGAGACGGCCACACTCTGCCCACACGAGCACCTGTGGCTCCTCAAGCTGCCTCTGAAGCTCCTCAAGCTGCCTCTGAAACATTGCACTTTCTCCTGCCAGTGACGTTGTCCCTGCTCGCACAAGTCTGATAAAAAGAACATGTACCTAGTGTTCATGCCTGGAAGTCTGTCACCTTGGCTGACCTTCAGATGAGTAATACTCCTCCTTTTCCAGCCTCAAAGTCGAGCAAAACATTTATAAGATCTGCTTGTGATGTTAGGGACGCCTCTTGGCAAAAAGGCAGCAAGCATGGCCTGTGCACGGTCTTCTCTGCGGTGGCGTATCTGAGACACAGCCCTAATGGACAGAAGAGTGGAAACCTGCGTCATTGCTGCCCTAAGAGAGCAAACTTATTCTGACAGCCCTGCAGACTCCCAGCTCCTGGCTTCAGCAGGAGAGAAAGCAAGGCACTCTGTCATTATCACTTCCTTCAGCAAAGTACCTAGAAGGACCAAGCTATTTCCTTCACCTAGGAGGTCCATTGCCATCACCTAGTGGGGAGTAAGGGGAGAGGAGGAGAGGACAGGTAAACATCTAATTTTCCTTCCTCATGTAAGAAAAGGGCTCAGTGCAGAGCATCACTGACAAAGTTATGGGAAACAAAAACCCAAAACGTTGGCTTTTAAGTTAATTACATGTAAGATTTCACTGCTGCTTGCTCCTCCAAAAGAGCATCAGGCTGCCTTTAAGCAAACATGTTCCTCTGGGATGCGTAGGATTCAAGACACCTTTAGACCAATACTTGCAGCAACCTTTAACCCAATGAGGCATCATTTGTTTTCAGAGCTACAAATGAGTTTAATAAAGGTCCCAGCAAGTCTCTGAAATCATACTTGACTTGTCACACCTCCAGCCCCTCAGGCTACATTTTGTTATTGATCTGTTTATTGCTTCCACTGAGTGAACACTGTCAATCCACCTATGTCAGAATCCAGCCTGCAGCATGAAGCAGACACTGTTGTTATTATTATTTAAGTGATAAATGAGACATGCATTTCATTCAGCATGTTTGTGAGGCAGAAAATATTCATTTTTTTAAAGCATTGATATGTAGGAAACTCAGCAAGTCCCTTCCTTTTTGTTTCTTCCTGCAAGTAGCAAAGAGTTTTACCAAGATCCAAGTAGAAATGCCCACACAAATCAAAACATTGATATTAAACTTTGGTGTTTTGGTTGAACCTCTTCAGAATAAATACTACAGAATTACAAGAAGAAAAGAAAGAACAAAAGTAAGGGCCCAATCCAACATTTGCTGAAGTCCTTGAGAGTTTTGGAGTTCATGTGTTGCTCGTCAGTTCCTTCCATCACACATGG
Source organism: Brachypteracias leptosomus (assembly GCA_013401335.1). Taxonomy (NCBI): domain Eukaryota; kingdom Metazoa; phylum Chordata; class Aves; order Coraciiformes; family Brachypteraciidae; genus Brachypteracias; species Brachypteracias leptosomus. Next base: position 54,200 of record VYZX01017773.1, read on the forward strand.
GAGCACTGCAGTTTACACCTCTCCCCTCCGGATGGAGAGGCAGAGGCCTGGGGACATCTGATTCTTCTCTCTGCTGGAGGCTACTGTGGAAAGACATTTCAGGACTTGAAAGAGCTGGTACATTGTCCACACAGCTCAACCTGTAGTTTTTCTCCTGAGTTTCTGTGTTAAACACCTCAATCATCCAGGCTCTGAACCAGTGAGTCACTGACTGGCACACAAAGGCAAGCGAGGGGCTTACACCTCAGTGAAACCATTTACTTGCCCAAAGATGAATGCACAGATAAGGATTATAAGCCTTGGTGAAGTCACCTCATTAGGAAGGGAGGTGGAGTGGTGTCTTTTTGTATTATTATTGTTTCTCTGGTGACCCAGCAGATCCTGCACTCTCAGTGCAGGTTTGTGATCTTATTAAAGGTTTTACAAGGCATTTGTTTGTTTGCTGTCTTGAAGCAGATGATGGCTGAGACATAAGAGCAGACAATGCCTGCTTACATATGAGAAGGTTCTGTCTCACAATTATCTTCAGAACATATTTACATTCAACCCATACTTTGTTTGTTGCTTTAAATCATTCTGAAAAACATGGAGTGTATCCAGAGCAACAAATTCAATAGCTTTTGCACTTTCCAAAGGGGATCAAGAAAAAAGAAAAGATTGTGTTTCTTCCTGCACATCTCATTCTTCCTTGTTCACTAAACGCTAGTTGCCCACTGGAAAAGGAGTTATTTCCCAAGTTAATAATCTAAAGAACCTCTTTTCATTGACACCTACTGCACCTTTTCAGCTTAACTCTGTATCAGCCATAGAAACCCAGGCTGATTTCATTGCTGGAGTGCACCTGAGCAGCCACGGGTTTCACTGAGAAAAGGACTATTAAGCCCTCTTGAGACTAAGGAGCAGATGAGACCCTCAGCTGCTTTGAGTGTTGTTGTCCTATCACAAGGTATCTTATGGATATGAATATCTTAAGGAACAAGCATGTGTTAGCTAAAGGCACGGACAAGTTTCCAAAGCACTTGCTGAATTCATTCTGAAAGTTAATCCATTGCTCTCCTGTGGAAGCAGGAGGCACAAACAATTGAAAATGGTAAAGCTCATCACTTCTGATACACATCTGGGGGCCAGAGCAGACATGGAGGCTGGGTGAAGACCAAGTGGTCTGTGATGTCAGGGTACAGAGGAGGAATGTGAAGTGGGGCGAGGTGTGGCCCCATTCTAACATTCTCCCATTTATCATAGCAGTTACCTGCAGCAATAATCTGCCTCTGCAGGAGATACTGAGAAAGTCATCAATGTTTGTGCAACTGAAAGGCCAACTTACAGTGGTTTGACCACAGACTCACCCCTGCACTTTGCACAACAGTAGATAACAAAATATAAATGTTAGGCCTATTTCACACCTAAGGTGCGGACAAGAATTTGGCTTCAAGTCCTAGGCACAGATGGACAGATCTGTTCTCCTTGTTCTCTCCAGAAGGGAACCTTTTGGTAAGAACTGCAGCCTCAGCTACTCTGACTGCTTTTCCCCAGGAGATAAAAATTGTGACTGCAATTGTACTTTAAGGCTATATAGCTCATCTGAAGCTTAGTGTGTTTATCACCAGCAATCTTAAAGGATCTGTATATGTTGCACGTAAAATAAACTGTGCTGTTCATGCATCCTATTCATGCTTCTTTTGAATGTGGCTGGACCTACAGCACCTGGTGTTGGACCTATAGTCACAGCAATAATTGACATACCTATTAAGAGATAAGTCCAGCAGCCCCTAGCCCCTCTAATCCCTGGGGATTGGCTAGAACACAAGAGGATTCATCGCTTACCAAATTTACCCATCACTACATGCAACATCTCCTAAAGAGCAAAACTCACAGGATGCCTTTTTTTAATGGAATAATAAAAGAAAAAGTAAAAAACAAAATTCACCCTCAGTGAGAGAAATGCCAGCCCTGGTCTATTTGGACTGGTGAGAACCCCTGACATCAGTAAATGGTGAATAAGACTTCAATTTCATAGATGCTACAAATTACCACTACAATGTCTTTGTGTTGCTGTGCTCCTTCACATTACAGGGGCTCTTAGCCTGAGATCTCAAAAACCACACAGGAGAACTGAGTAACCTTCTCCCTACAAAAAGATTCATCTAGAGAATGTGAGAAGTGACCCCATATTCTTACTCAAATTTCTAAGAGCACATTATCATAAAATTAAAATCTAGAGCACATAAGAATTTATTTCTTCTTTATTTCCCACAATGCTCTGAGTTATGATTTACATAAACAATATTTACAAATGTTAATGAATTAACAGGCACCTGTATGTTTTCAATATGGCAATGCCAAAGCATTGTTGAAGGATATACTTATGAAAAGATGAGGAAATTTTTTCAGAGGTCAAGGGAAGAAAGGTTTGAATAATTTTTTTTTCCCCTTTTATAGTTAGCTACTTTTTCTCTTGCTTAACAACAAAGATTAAATACAAACTGAACAAATTTCCAGGTTTATTTTTTGCTGAGATAGTAACTTTTCTTTAACATGCCTTCCCCAGTGTCATATTCAGACTGACAAAACCCATTATTTTTTCCCTCATTGAGGATGCATTCAAGAAAGATGACATTAAAACCCTTGTGTCAACCAAGGCTACCTCCTGCAACAAGACAAAAGTCTGTGTTTCTGTCCAGTGCCGGGCTCAGCGTGCTGGAGGGAAGGGGCTCAGAGTGGGGTGCGGAGCAGGAGGATTTCTCTGCAGGAGGAAAGGAACATGTGATCTGACCTTTCTGCCATGGTGCTCTCAAAAGCCACCTTCACACATTAGGAAGAGATAACCTATTGCTGGCCATCAACCAGGATCATTAGGGTTAACTATGCTTGATCCCAGGATTTAGAAGCCGTGCCAGTTGCAACAGCTGAAAAATTTATTCCATACCAGTTCATTCACTCCTAAATCATGACAGACTAGTGCTTCCCTCACCTTTTATGCTGAAACTATAACATGCTTAGTTTCCCCATCCTCTAGGTACCTTTTCTGTTCCCGATAAAAACATGATAAACAGTCTCTTACCTAACCTTGAGTTGACAAGCCCTTTAAAGCTTGCAATAGATCATTCTTCCTGGGACTGAAAACATGGAGAGAACTCACCTGCTTCAACAAACAATCTAAATCCAAACTAAATCTGTGAGTGCTTCTTCCAATACTTAAACTTGACTGACTTCAGTTATTGACAAGGCTGTTAAAACGATACATGGTATCTTAGTAGACAAACCCAAAACCAATGAAGAATCAATATTAAACACTGTTAATGTTCAATATGCCCTGTATATATCTTATTTAATAGAAAGTCAGGTTTAACATGGCCCTGTTAAAAACTTTTTCCCCACTCAGGCAGTCCTAGCCTAGTTTTCAAAATGCAAGATAAAAAAGCCTTCTGTTTCAAATTCTAAGAGAATAGGGGAGGAGAGCTATGCTGAGACGATACCAAAGGGGTTTTAATAGGAAAATGAAAACAGAACAGCATCTGGGTGGCCTTAGAGCCCTAAAAGCTGTCACTATATCTACTGGTCCCAGATCTGGAACAGGACCAAACTGATTGCTTTCAGGTAGGAACAAAACAAGCCAAAAGCTGCACACATTGTTTTATGAAAATGGAAAAAGTGAATTGTAAGGTCAAAGAAGTTGATCTATGGCTTTCTCCTTCCAAATATTTCTATATTCATAACTTGTGTGGTTTGGGGTAAAGAAGAATGGTAATTCTACAGATATTCTAACTAGATCTCAGGCTGTATTGTAAAAGGAAGCAGAAGCCCCAATTTACACATAGCAAAAGAAAGATGTTCTAATTTATCTGATGTCTCCAGCAGAGACAGGAGCATCACCTTCTCTGCAGCAAGTCCTTGGAGTCCAGCTGCCCCTATGCTCCTTGCCAGACACACAAGAAGCACTAAGAGGTAGACAGCAGGTGACACTGCCCTCTTTGCTAGTACTGGGGAACAGGAACCAACCCTTCACAGGGGCAGGGCAGCCACAGGATTTCTTGCCATGCCCTAAAAGCTTTGTCCCTTCATGCTTCCCTGTTACAGTGCATTTGTGCCCTGGTTGTAACAGAATCCATCACTTCCCACCTCTCATTAGACAGCTGATTTGCTAGTAATCAACAGGCACCCTGGTCATGTTATAGACTGAAAATGAAGGTTTGTGCTGCTGGGTAGCTTGTATCTTGTATTAAAGACAAACAGACAAACTACCCTCTTCAAACTGTACATCCATACTTTCAAAACTTCATAAAATGCTTCTCCATCTGTTTCCCCTAGCTCTATTACCAGTCTGTTGATGATAAGCAGATCTGTGCTTTGACTTCTTAATTCTGATACAATGGGAGGATAGTTCTTCTCAGCCATCACTGTATTACAGTGTAACCAAGCTGTAACAAGCCACCTGTTTCTCCCTTGAGATGGAACTGAATAATCCCCAGCCATGGTCAGTCTGCTTTCCTTGGGAAATGCTGCACAGACCTCTGCTGTCCTGCCTGGGCTTGCAAGCTGCTCGCCGGCACCTTGATAACCTCCAGCAACCCGTAACAGGGAGGAACAAACAGATGGGGAAACTCTGCCCAGAGACATTTCTAGCAGAAGCAAAGGAGCTTCTCGGAGGGAGGTGGAACAAAGTGTCTCTCTGCTGAGAGAGACTGTCTTGAGAAGAACAATTATGGGAATGGGAAAGTCTATTACATCTGAGAAAGAAAATGAACACATCAGTTTGGGAACGATTACCTTTAGGGAAGGACTGGAGCAGGTTAGAGTAAAGGGGAAGAGAATGCTGGATCCAGACCCTGTGTTTTCAGGGTTCATTTCTCATATGTTCTACGAACAGTTTGGTCCACAGAACCACTAAAATGTGTTTCTGTTTTAAAATGTCCTAGGCACACTAAAGCAAAGCAGCATTCTGTACTGCAGTAACCAGTATATCTCCTCTCTCACACAATTCACAGTTAGGGATTTCACACAGCATATTTTAAAAATATATTTGTCATCTGTGATCTATTAAGCCTTCTATCTGCAGTAAACTAATGAGATTTTTTTGAAAATTATGCCAGTTACCAGCTACATCCAGAACTATAGACTCTAAGGTGCATTCACATATATTGCACATGCAGTTTGGATTAGACAACACAACAAGAAGAATTTACTGAGACATCATGTTACTATGCCCAAATTATATAATTTTCTAAGACATAATCAGTGAGAACATTAGTCTTTCCCACAGATGTAAAAGGAATTATTTTTTTTTCCAAAAAACTATGATTGATCCCTAGAATATTACAATACACATGACAAGAAAATCACCTTGTCCACGAAATCAAGTGATATAGGTGCAGCGGCCATAAAAAATCCAAAATCTATTCTGGACTGGGGGCAATTTGTGCAGGGGAAAGTAAAGAAGGGGGAAACAGCAGGCAAGCCACAGACACCCTACCATACAGCAGAGGCCAAGATACATATGTAATGAGGATGGAGAAAATGGCCTTTTGTCTGCCAAGTACACGGACAAAGCAGGAAGAAAACCTCTATTAATTCTCCTGTGCTCCGGGAGGGCTTGCTTCCCCACAGCTGTGTATTGTATAAGGACAATACAGCAAGTCAAGCCAAAACATCAGCAAAAGCCAAGGGCTGGTGTGCTAGAGGCCAAAAGTGCTGTGGGGGAGGCATGCGCTATGGATTGGACACAGAGCTCCTCAGAAAGGCTACTCTGAGACCTATCCTGGGGATGCCACCGAGATCAAGCCCAGCCCTCTCTTCTGAGATGGCATGCCTTGTGGGTAGATTGACAGGGCAGGAGAACAAGAGCAACGCATGAAATTATTCATGTTTTCCTTCAATTCCTTTGAATTGTTTTATTCTGATGATGGCTGAGGAGCTGGCAAAGCCATAACCCAGTGTAGGAAGCTAGTCACCAGGTTAAAACAGGGATTTGAGTCAAATTGCTCTCATCAGAAGAGCCTCCCTCCCTCTTATTAGAAACACTGTATCTGAGGTGGTGCTGGGTGTACTTTTCATAGATGTAGGTTGCATCTGTCCTGTGTGGCAACCACAGTTATCAGTATTTCAGATGCATCTCTGGGGGGTATCAAGTACTAACTTGGTCCTAAAGTAATTTAAAACATCTACTGATTAATTTTATTATTCCATTATGAATGATATTATCTTTTAATTATGTATCTAACCAGTCACTAGGTCTGTCATCTTCTCATTTCCATTAGCAGAAAGTAATTCAAAATTGGAATGTCTTCTTCTGGGCATGGGGACCCTCCACTGGTCCTCCACTGCCAGGCTTTGCCTGGTAGTTTCCGCACCTTTGCTCAAATGCAACATTTCTACTTCACTTGTTCTTCTTGATTTAGACTGATTGAATTGCTTTTAACCTTTCTATGAGGTGTGATCCTGTGAAATGTTTTATGACCACATAAGGATGAAAAAGAAGTTAGCCTTCTCTGGTTTACAGCTGGGGCCAGGGCAGCAAGAAATCTTTGCCTCTCCAGCACATGGTATATAAAAAGCTTGGGAAGATTTGCAGCCCACTCCATGCTGCTTGGTGTTTTCTGTCTCTCCTCTGCTTTGGAAGGATGGATAGGCAAGCAGCGAGCTCTGAAATAGCAGATGGGCTCAGGAACAGAATGAGACTTCTCATCTGCTTGGTGTATTGCCTCTGGAGGAGCTAGAGGATTGTGGGCCAGCCTGGCGTCTGCTGGTGTCTCCCAAGAGATGAATATTGTTGAGGAAATAGCACAGATCTTCAACAAATTTATTACTCAGTTCATCTGCCTCTATTATTCATCTGGAAATTGTAATAACATTACTTATGTGTTACCTTATTCCTAGACACAGCTCACCCTTTCTTTCTTCGCCCTAGCTGCAATGCTATTTTCATTTTCTTATGATTTAGACAATCTCAGCAAACTTAGTTTGCCCTTTTGTTGTTAAAAATGCCACCAAACCAGGTGACATTTATATAACAATAGGATATATAGGACTTCTAGTCTTACAGACTCACAAGGCAGCTTCACCATCTAACTCACAAATACAGCCTGCGACATCCATGGATCACAAGGATCTTAGCACAGCCCAGATGACAACGGTGGGCCCAAAGAGTGTACACAGAGTCTGTATTTGCCACGAACAGTTAAAACTACACAGAAAAGTTCTATGGACTTCAGTGAATAATTTCCATATGTCTTTCACTCTCCTTTTTTTTGCCAGTTTCAATGAGTCTAGAAAGCAGTAAATAAGGAAATTATGAAGTGGCAGGCTTTTGCCGCATCTCGCTCCGGAGGCACGACCTCATTACTCAGAGAAAGCCTTAGTGCCTTCTGTCCAGATGGTGTTTGCTGCTCTGACACAGGGGTGGACATGTTTCACACAGATGTCCAGGGCTTTTTAAGACAGGGTGGGTGGAAAAGTCAGATCGAGCACTGGCTGCTTTTGGCAGGAAGGTGCAACTGAAATGAATGCTCCACGTCTGAGTTCCCTCACCTTGAGGTGAATGCTTTATTAGAAATCTAGAGGTTTTCAAAAGGAACAGAAAAAGGAGATCACAGTGAAGACTTTGCAAAAAGCACATAAAAGGGCTTAAGGAAATACTGGTGGATCTTCACTAAGAGTCAAACAGGTAACTTCACTGGCATAATTCAGGTCCCTGTGTTCTTCCGGTATGAAAGGTGGGAGCTTTCTACATTTAGGGTAGTATTATTAATATTTACATAGAAATGAATGGAAAAGAACCACCCAGAGACAAAAATCCTAACTTTAAAATAAATTTACATCCAAGATTTTTGTCGTGGTATTAGCAGAAAAAATTGCCACCTGCAACACATTTTGATCTTACCCCATTTCAAGAACTCATTTCTGATTGGGATTTAAGTACAATCTGTGCTCTCACTCCAACACATAATACCAGAACCATTGGGCTAACGACCATAAACATACACCAGCTGAAATGGGTCTATATTAAATTATGTAGTACTCTGTATGCACAACATCAGCTTTCTTTTAGCCTCTGTCCCCAGTGGGTGTAGTGTCTTATAAAGTTTAAAAGAAAAAAAGCTTTTAAGAAAGAGCAGTACTCATAAGTGTACAATGTCTTTACTATTTCAGAGTTATCTGAGTTTTTATGTATTATCCCTGCTCCCCAAAACAAGCAAAGGGTGTAAAAGTTAGTTAAAGAATATACAAAATTATAAAATAGCAATTAAAATTTTAGGTTTTTAAACATATGAACTTGTAGGAGTGTAGAATCGGGCCCAGTGCATAAACTTATAACAGATTATATTTATGATCACCCAACCCAGGAGAAGAAACTGCCCGTGTAAATACAGCATTGCATTGAACAATCAACATAAACACAGCTCACAAACATGTTTTTAAGTGTACTGAAAAGAACACTAGTAGATTGCATCTTGTTTTTAATTTGCACTAAAATTTGGTTGAGAAGCCATTATAGCCATAAAGGGTAGTAGAACAACCTAATAATACTAACCAAATACAAAAAAAACCCCCAATTTTAATAGCTGAGCTCTAGTTTGACATTCAAATACATTGTTATGATGTATCAACAAAAAGCCTAATACTGAAGACGACCGATAAGTTAACCTGTACTATTCTCTTCCCTGAGTTTTTTCTAAGCTGGTTACCTAAAATATACCAAAAATCACACAATACCTAAGGAAGTAGTTCTGATTTGATGTTTGAAATATCCCTTATCTATCTTGGCCTGTATATCTAAAATAACTTAGTTTAGTGGGAAATAAACTCACTAGACTATTTAGAAAACCGTTTTGCAATGGTTACTCAGGAATCTGAGTCAACTCTCGTTTTGACCCATCATAAAATTGTCACCATCTTCACTAGGAAATAGAGCTCAGCAAAACTAGAGACAGAAAGTTCATCAAAACCAACAGGTTTGGAGAAAATGAAAGTATGACTTGGGAGAAATTAAACTTATCACGTATTTGCTTGCAATTCATGAAATAAATTTTTAAAAGGATCTCAGAGAAGTTTAAATGAATTCTCATCTTAAGAAGTCACAATGTTTTATAGTTATATTTGACACATTATTCTAAAACAGTCCCAGTCTGAAATCTATTTACAGTTTTAAAATGCATAAAACTGGATTTAAATAAAGAAGAAAAAAAGATTCACTGTGTTCAAATGTATGTAAATATCAGTCCACTACAAAAAGATGATTTTCTAGTCCACTCAGATTACTTGAAATAGTTTTGATTTACAGTTGAGCTAGAATATCCACATTCTTTGGGTTTCCAGGTATCTTTCAGTGATATTTTAGAATACTTTTTTGTTGCTTCTGGATTTACTCCTTTGCTTATAAAAAGCTTCCTAAGTGATGGAACAACTTTTTTTTCCTGTTAAAAAGTGCATTATATAAATGCAAAAGTACAGACAAAAGTAACATTGAAAACAGGTATCACTGATGACTAGTACCTGAACATTAAAAAAAAGACAATTTTAATAATAAATTCTAATTTTAAATTATTGCTTTCAAGGTATACTACTTCAGATAGAATTATTGCTTTTTTTTTTCACCTTGATCCATTAATAGCATAGCCTAACCTAACATATCCACCCACAAAGCCTTGTGCAGTGGGAAACCTTTTACTGTTTCTTTTATCCTTTTTCCTCCTACGAACAGAGTTCACATTGCACAAACACTTATTGAGGTAATTCTAAGTTTGCTGGGAACACCAAAATATTTTAAGTAAAGAGTTTAGCTGAAGAACTTTTAAATGCACACAGAATACTGTTATCTTTGACTCTGCCACTTATTTTTCTGTTTTTAAAACGTGGGTAAGGTTACTGACCTTTCACACAAAAAGAAACTTCACTAGCTAGTACCTTTGGAGCATCAGCACTGGGTCCCACACCTCAAGCCCTTCTCCTTTTTTCATATCTCAGGTTGACTGACTGCCAGCTAGCTCAGGCACACATTTACATAGACTATAACAGACACCTTCCAAATATTTGTTCCAAGCTATAGAAAAAGAACGGTTCATTTTATCAGAAGAGAGGGAGATACATGATTTTTAGCTGCTAGGCTTTTGCTCCCTAAGAGGTCAAAATGCAAAGTATGACCTTCCCCAGCCTTGCCCAAATGCAACTAATTAAACAAGGACGTATATTCCATTCTTCCAAATTTTCTCCAAACTGACTTGTAGAATTATATGCTCTTTGTTTGTAAACATCTGTAACTTTCCTTCATTATATTTATTATATTTTCTTTTTTTTTTTT
>VYZX01017774.1:0-24931 GCA_013401335.1 Brachypteracias leptosomus
TCCAAGTCATTGATGAATATAATCATATATTCAACAGTAATCATGATAACCATTATTCCCATAACTGGTATGCACTCATATTGTGAGAACCACACAATGCTAGTTACAGAAACCCCTTCAAGCCCAAACAGGTTTTTGCTGTGGCACCTCTGGGCAAACTGCTGGGCACGATCACATTAATGGTAATTTGCAATATGCTCAGACCTCTGAGTGGTGCGTGTTGTTCTACCAAGGATGACTTCTAACATTTTATTTTGTTCTCCTTTTACATTTGTTTCCCAGTATAAGCACAATCCTGTCACCAGCCCCTGTGAGGGGAATCTCTCTGAGCACAAGGGAAGGGGGGCGTTTTTTCTTTCCTGATGACCACCAGCTCTCCCTCTGCAACCACAAATGTCACTCTTGTTTGCTGAACATGGTTTGCCATGTTGAATCTGTACCAGCACAGACTGGCACGCCAGCTACGGTCTTACTGCATTTTTTGATTCTTTCCCAGTATAAATCCCCCTTTTTAACTTGCCCTTTCAACAGAGTGTCCAGGAACTACTTTTGCGTTCAAGGTCTTTGCCCTCTCAAGAGCAGCCAAGGAGGAACAGCCCCAGCAGCTGGAACTTCATGGTATCTACACAGTCGCAATGCTGGATTTTCACAAGTGAGGTTGGTAGCACAGCCTCTTATTAGCCTAAAACACTTACCTTTGCTTTAGTGTTCTACCAAATGAACTCAAAATTTTCACACTGGGCATCTGGATTTAGAGGACATGGAGATTTGTTCACATTAAGAAACCCCAAAAAACACAGACCAGCCTTGAACAGGATCATGGAAGAAAAGATATAATGCTTCATGCATCCATGCAGCAGAGATCTAAAATTCAGCAACAATGGCTTTAATTTCAGGGAATTGTTCGATGTGGTTTTTGTACCTTGTCTCAAAACACCACATACTTTCTCCAGGGCACAGAAGGGAAACTAACAACTGAAATCCTGGCCTCACTGAAAATCCCATGCCTGACAATTTTCATCTGCTCTGTTATAAGCAAATGTACAGGCTTTGTTCCATTAAGCTTCTCTCATTAATTAATAATGCTGCTACATTAAATAAATACAAATAAAGTTTAAGCAGACACATATAGAAGATAACACTTATCATGTTATGCGTACTCATGATTACGCTTTTTCCTCACACCTAAAGTGCGCAACACAACACTGCACAACCTCAAGAAGAATAGTGACTTCAGTTTTTAAAAACCAGCTTGTTTTTCATCATGATTCCAGAAGCCGAAGCTACTACTTAAATTCTCATACAAACATTTTCAGTATACAGTTCTGGCAAATATTTGGTACCGCAGAGTTGTGTTTTAAAGTTTCTACTGAAGTTCCCATTAGCTGTAATGACACCTACTGCTAAGGACAGACCTGATTAACTGCAGGCTTGCACGCTGCTAAATATAGACACATGTTTTTACATTTAGTGTAGATCCTAGTGAAGAGAATGCTATGGAATTTTTTGTCCCTTTGCTTTAACGGGATTGCCAGAATGACCAGAATCTGAAAACTCACAGCTCATTACCAAGAACAAAATGCTGACCCAGGCAGACCCAGAAGATTTTAAAATTCCTTCAGAGACAAGACCAAACAGGCTGCTGTAGCATGTGGAGAGTGTTTTCACTCCTTTCTCTCGTACAGGACATTTGCTATGTATGCACTGAATGTAAAACTAAGCTAGAAATTTCCAGCCAGTTTTGTATCCTAGAGAGGAGCAGGATGTTTTAAGCTCCACACAATGCAATCACTACTCACGCTCATCTAAGATGTTTACACTGCAGCTGTGAGTCTGCATTTTCAGCAGAAGAAAGAGTTCAGAATCTGCAATGCATGTCCCGCAGCCCCTGAACATGGCCAGCATGGTAAGTATCCTTACAGCAGTTTTAAATTAAGGGATCTTCTTTAAACAGCAAGAAGAAAAGAGAAGATTAAAACCAGCCACAGTATTGCCTATTCTCCTGTTTTGTTTTACACGCAGCAATTTTTCCTCTGGTATCAACAGCCTTTATCCCTCTATATGAACACAAGTCAAATAACATTCCCAAACTTTCATTAAAGGTAATAACAAAAGGCCCTGTTTTGAGGTGTTGAACGACCTCAAATACAATCCGAGTCTAGATATGTGTGGTATTTTTGGACCAGAGAAGCAATAAAAAACCCAGTTTTGCTGCCAAGTGTAACATCAGTTTTTTCATTTGCTCTCACAGTGGATGTCACAGCTTGCCTAGCTACAGATATGAGGGTAATGCTTTTTATGCAAGCAACACTTCCTTTTGTGTAGCATCTGAGATAGGAACAGAGGATTACAACTAACATAAATTTTCACTCTAGTCTACAGTAGTGAGATGCTGTATAATCAAAATACATGCAGATGGTTATACACAACCAGTCTGATACCTCTGATCTTAAGGTAACCTTAAGGTTTACAGGATCCCTATTTCCTAGTGTATTTTGTATGTGGGAGAATGATTTCCATCTCTACAACTAAACCCAGCACCTTGTTGTAATATTCCCTTTCTTCCAGTTTCCTGGGGTAAGACTCTACAGCTTGTATACTCAAATGTAATGGACCAAACATTTTCTGTCCATGGTTTTCCAGGTGCAATTTGTGCCTTTTAGATAGATAGAGAATTCTCTTCTGGGGGCATTTAAATGTCATGAAATGAGCCTGTTTATGGGAAACTGAGGGACCAAATCAATGTCTGGTTTTGGTTTCTAAATCTGGTCCTTGATTTTCATTGTTACAGCTTTTTATTGGTAATATAAAGATGATCTGCTGAAGAATATTGTGTGACTTAATCTGGTATTATTTGTAAAACTCTGGAAGATTCCTGAGAAGGAGATAAGGTTCAAGAAAAACAGTGCATTGCTCATCAAATTTTTTGCACTCAAACTTAAATGTCAAGGAAATATGAACATATGCTCACAGCGTTTTGGGAATCACTTCCCACAATAACTCCATTCTACTCAAATGAAAAAGAAACAAAACAGATTGAGAGCAGACACAACTTTGAAATAAAACTTCTTTAATTCAATTTTTCATGATAAAGACTTAAAAAAAGATAATTATTTTGTAGGCAGTTATTAAAAATAATAAGATGCTAAATTTAGAGCTACGAGGGACAGGATAACAACAACTGTATCTAGACTTACTTTGCTGGTCTCAGAAGTACATTTTTGCTCTTGTTTTTCTGTGAATCAAGACACTGATGTTGTTATGCTGCTTATCAGGGAAGGCAGTAGGTTGTATAGTTATCTCCTGATTGGGGCAAAAATCACTACCCTGAAACCACACAACCTACTACCTCATCCTGTTAGAGCATCAAGCGCGTCTTCTGAAGGAAACTAACATGTCACCATTTGCAATTAAGATTCCCTTAGCACTTTCTAGCCCACACACTTCTTAGCCTTAAAAAGACCATAATTGCGTCCTGTCAGCCCTTCCTCACAATTCTACCTGGAATTCAGTCAGAAGTGGTGGGGGAACTCCCGAGACACAACAACCACAGTGGAAAGCACTGTCCCTCCCGAATTAGCATTATGTAATAAAAAAGCAAATTAAATCAGTGTAAAAAAACTGGTTAAAGAAACCTCTTTACTTAGGGCTCAAGCATTTACCAGTTCCAGGGTAGAACACAAGCAGCTGGAAGACATCCTCATTGTTTTTTGTCCAACTCACCACTTCATAGTTTCTCAAACAGCCTACGCAACATGGATTTAAACAGCTGCTGAATCAAAAGTGGCATTTTTTCATTGAATATGAACACAAATGCTACAAAGTAATGGAGAAATGGGTCAGCTGTTTCCAAATGGCCATTCTCATGGCAGTCCAAGAAAGCTGAGTGCGAGCAAGCTCACTGCAGACTGGGTTGTACCACTGTGTCCTGTCACTTACCCCCACACCTGCTCTGAGAGAATAACAAAAAGGAAATTGCTTTTGAACCTGAATGGGAAATACAGGAAGCTAAGCACCGTAAGGACATTTGTGTACTGTCTCTGCTACAAGAACCAAATCCAACATGTGGACAGAGACAGAGAATGTTACAGATGAAAAATACTTGCTTTGTCCTTTGAAGACATATCCAGCGATGATATCACAGCCACTTCAGGAAAGACAGTAGATTGTATAGTTATCTGACAGGCAGGGCATAACCCTAAAACTATACAACCTACTACCTCACCCCAAAGGACAGTCAGACTCTGATCAGATGAAACACAAGCTGTATTCCCAGACAGCCAGATTGCTTGGTGACAACCTAGAAGACAAAAAACTCTGGAGACAAATATTAACAGTCTTGAGTCTGAAACAGTTTGCTATATACCAGTCGACATTTTGCTTAATGAGCTCTAGTTTCATGTTTGAAACGTTTAATAGATGTGCAACTTGTGAAGTCATGTCAGCGACGAGATACACGAGGGGAAAGAGGATACAGCATTCATTTTTAATAAAGGCACTTTTGTACTTCCAGCTTTGACTTGACTGCATCTTATCAAACCAGTTTTGTCACTTCAAGAAAGGCATCACTATGACTTAGAGAGTGGATGCTGACTTAGAGGGATTGTTTAACATGGCCCTAGGTATTCCTCTATTATCCTAACGAGGAAGAGCCGAGTTTCTCTGACTGAATTTCCCAAATTCTGCATGGGCACATCTGTAAGACTGAACAAAGAATTTGTCAAGACCGTGAGGAAATGTTATAGCCTACTTAAACAATATGCTACTCCTCAACGACCAGTAACCTAGCTCTGAATCAATGGCCAAACTAAGCATACCCTACCATACCACACAGACTTTGGTTAATAGAATTAGCAAAATTGCCATGGTAGTATAATCTACTCTAACCTCACACTTATGCCAGAGTTTGAAGGGGCTGTTATTCCCCACCACCTGGTTTGATGGACTACAACCCTTCTCATTCAAGTCTATTCTAAAGAAGTGGAAAGAACTGAGATACCAGTCCCTTCTGTAATATAAGTACTGCTTTAATTAACAAACTGTTAAAGCAAATGCCCTAACTTAATCAGATAACTTACTTTTTGTTAACAGTTAACTAAGGAAAACAATAAATGATACATGTATCAGTCGCACACAGATAAACTAAAGCGATGTTTCATTACAACACAGATCTCACCTCAAGGGCAGCAGACCACGTATCAGGGTAACTGAAGGGATCTGCCACTTCTTGCAGCATAATTGATATGGGCACCTAAAAAGAGAGGGGCAAGAGAAAAAACATACTTTCATTTCATTGCATACTGAAACAATTATAAGGTGAGTGAGAGCACGTGCCCAAGGTAAGAGTAGTTTCTCCGTACATTTTCTCAAGGAGAACCATGCACAGCATCAGCTTTCTCATTCAGTTGTTACTATCACAATTATACCACAGCCCATTGGGGACCCCCCATTTGAAAGAGACAGGCAAGAGATAAAAGTATGGTGAAAAAAAGAAAAGGCTTTTTTTTTTTAGATTGACTTAAATGACAAGAGCATTGCAGAGACAGGCAGAGAAAGGTATCAGCTACTTCACCCACACAGAACAAACACTTTTAAACAAAGCAGAGAAGGAGAATGCAGAATTCTGACCAAATCAGGTATCAACGTGTTAATCTATAAAAGGCAATGTTAAGATTGTCAACTTCAAAGATCGTTTCACAGTAGTGGACTGAGATGGTGTATACAAAGAGGGTACTGGTTGCTGTGAGCTGTACGTGGTGCATAGTTGTTGCACAAAACAAGAATGGTGCAACTGTTCGTTCTGAGACCTCTGTATTGGAGAAAACAGTCTACAACCTCAGGTTTCACATCTTGTAACATCAATGCCCTTGTAGGCCCAAAAGGATATACATTAAAATATTCATTTTGTATACTATATAGAAGGAATAGCATGAGGAGGAATAGCAACATCTCATTAACATGAACTGGTAAAAACTGGTAGCAGAAGCCACTCTATGAAAGAAACCCATTTGGAAAGCTCTGCAGCAGAAAGCATGATAGTTTTCTCAATGTACTTAAGTGTTTTAAGTATCTGCATTTTCTGAGTGACAGCTTTTTGGCAAGGTCAATTACCTCTGAATAAAGCTCTGAAAAAAATATGTACCCTGTACACCTCTACTTTTTAGATAAAATATTTAAAAAACCCCCATCTTTATGCATGCGGTCAGAGATCTCAGTATTTTTCCCAAGAGCCAAAAATTTATATTGGAGCTTTGGCTAAAGTTCTCTGCAGACGGTGGTGGGTTTTAGCAACCCTGGGTGGGTACCTGTGTATTGTGCAGTCACCTCACAGAAAGGGCTTTCAGTGTAAAATAAACCCCATGCTGATATAAATGCAACAGCATTACATAACATAATTGGAGGAAAGCTGTGTATTGTGTGATTTACTTCAAAGTGAGACTTTCCTGTAAGCATTTGCTTTATAGTGGAAGTATAAAAACAACATAACCTTCCAGAGCAGCAACCCTTTATGCTGGATAGTCCAGTGAAAACAGTTCAAAGGACCAAGCTGGCATTGAAAGGCTGCATGCACAGTAGTGAAAAGCCAAAACTACCCCACAGACCCAAACACCTCCAATGGCTGGAAATTTTGAATGAAGAAGCTACACTTACAGCTGATTCCAGTACCTGTCTCTAGGAGTTTAAAGCGATCCAAACAATGACAAAACTTTGGAAAGGCTGAATATGTTCCAGGGATTTACACTGCCGCTTACCTTTAATTTGTCTTGACTTCAACTTCACTTTTAGGTGCGATGCTGGGTGAGAGACTTGAAAATCTTCACCTTCATCTTTTCTTAAACATTTCAAAAGGATTCTTTCATTTTCTATGATGATAATATCAAAAATTATTTTCTCTACATGCAGTTCCGACATAATGTTGTCTTAATGTCCTATAAAACTAGTAGCTTGCTAATTCACAAAGATATTGAGGTAAGTATTTGTAAATTACCACAAATTTTGTGTAATGCTATTTTCTGTAAGATTTGCTATTACAGGTCTTAGTAGTACTTGTTAGCAGACAAAAATGGAAAAAAAATGTGCTTTATCCAACACCTAAAATTAATTAGTCTTCTGCTCTCACAAGCTGCTCATAAACTTATTTTAATTGACTAGATCACCAAACAAGGATGAACTTTAAAATACTTAATGAAGGAAAATTGCATGCTCATTTCTTTCTATGAAGAAGACACTCATACAAAATAACTATCTCGCAAGATTTATGTTTCTAGTTCAGCAACTGTTTAATACTAGGTAAAATATGACATTTCCATATTCCTACTCTCCCTGTTCACCGAAAAATGTCTTGGAATTGATGTTAATAAATAACTCAGCAGTCACTTTCAAAAAGGCACAGGGCCAAGTCTGCTATTTCTATGATGTAATAGGAAAGAAGGCAGTTTTAAAGTAGGGTGGTTATATAAAAAGCCTTACTAATTAACCAACTCTGGGACAACACAGAACAAGTGTTTTGTGATTTCAGAGCACCTTCCACCCAAAACCTTTGGATGATTGACAAACGCAAAACCGCACTGGGCTCCCAGGAGGAAGGTAAATACCCCAGGTGTGTGCACTGTGACTATGCCAGGGAAGGAGATGGCTTGGATGCTAGCAACAAGGTAGGGATATGCATTCCCCACCAAGGCTGAGGGTCTAGAGGCCTGATCAGCCATTTGCAACACCTCTCCATATAATGATTATCTTCTGGCTTCCAAAGTGATGTACAGTCACTGCTCTGCTCCTACAGACTATTCATTCACTAATAAAAATGTCACAAACATTTGCTGGCAAGAGCAGTTGTGGGGAAAATGGCTGAGGATCTGCTATGGTGCATGCTGCAGCCAAGGGAAGCTTTCTGACTGAATTCAACAGGACCTGGATCAGGCCCTGGGCAGGCAACTGAACTGCCACATCATTCTTTCAGGGCAAGGTTGTGGCAGAGCAGTACCATGGAAGGCAACTTTCCTAGAGATTTTGGACATAAATTATTTGGTAGAGGGAAGGATTCAGTTTCCTGGGATCTATGTATGACAAATTTCACATACAATATTTTAAAACATATGTTAAACTAAATGTAACAAAAATGATACACTGTCTTCAAATAGCTTGCATTCCCCCAGAAGTAAAAAGTATTCTGCAAACAAAGATGTTATGACTGCTGTGAAGTACAATGTATATCATGATCTTATGCATTACTTAAATATAGGTGCTTCTGAAATGGCAAAGGACAGCTCTTTCCCCAGTTTTGAATCTTTACTGTAACTGAATTATACAGGACAGATTCTTCCAGAATGTCAGGCAGGCACAAGGCAAATACTGAGTCTCCACAGTCTTCTCCTACGTTCAATGCAGATGCATAGGTTTTCTAAAATTGGATTCAGTTAGGCTCCTGCTCTAGACAATTCTTTGTACAAGTGTTTGCCTTTCTCAGCTGGCTGCAGAAGGACATTAGCCTGCATACACTAACTTTTTTATATCTTTAACTAGGCATTAGTATAGCCAGGCTGTAACTAGGAGATCAAATTTATCATTCTTTACCTTTGTGATCACGTCCAAATGGTGATCAACTTTAGTCATGATATTTGCTCACCAATGAGGTTACCTGGTGCTATAAGGTTCACGTGTCCTGTTCTGCTTTCTACAAACCCTGTTCACTGTTTTGAGTGGAAATATCTTCCTCAAAATCATCAGGGGACCTACAAAGAGGAGCAATTCACACGCTATTGAACTCAACAGTGCACCTTCACTTGACTTTAGTGGCTTTGAAGGAGGTCCTGATGATCCAGTGCAACAAAAATTATGAGACATGGAAGTTAAAAGGCAGCAATTCTGGATCCTGAGCAAGCTTACACATCAGGAAAGAATTTAGGAGCTAGTGATTATTTGCATTGAGCAGTAATTCTGTTAAAATCAGTTACATAACTTTTGTTCACCTTTGCCTACTTTGTCATACAGAACATCACAGGTACTACTTAATAAATAATTTTACGTATTTACTGAAACCATTGTCATTATGTAACTGTTTGCAAATATTTGGGAAGAAGGAGCAGCTGTGAAATGAGTCAGAACTCTCTGGCTAAATGTCTCTGAGCTCTCCAATAATTTATGTATGTTCCTAAAATCTGAACATTTTATGTATGAGGGGAAAAAAGGCAACAGAACATAAAAACATATGAATACATTAGCTTAAATAATTCCACCTCACATACCGTAGCCTGACTACCAGCCCAGACCTGCACAGGAGCTTCCTTATTCTCATGTGGACCCATGCTAAGTTCAAGGAAATTGAGATAAACTATTCATGTAGCACATTTCAGAAAACGTTTAAAACAGTATCAAATAATGCGATGTGCTTAATGATATTTGCTTTAACCTACTGAATGAGTGTGTAGAGATCTGACTAGCAGTAAAGACAAGGAGCCAGGGCTGGGTATACCTCCAAGGTGTTCTGCACCTTCACAAACATGTTCTTTACATACACGTTAGGCATTTCATAGCCTTACTGCTGTAAAACACTTTGAATGTTAAACAGATGCTTCAAAACTGAATGCAATAGGAAAAAGAGAGTTTTCCATCAAAACACCACCTCGTTTTTCTTGGATGTCTTCTGCTTACATAAACTGCAGTACCTACACTGACAACATTTCTATTTTTCTATTGCATTTATTTCTGAGTTTTGCTTACATAATACTCTGAATGCTAAAAAGCCATAAAGGCTAGTACTGAGAATCTCTCAAAGCTTCCACAAAAAGAGAAATTAAACTAGGGCCAATCACTGGCTGCTCTGTATGTTCCACTTGTATTTTTAAGTAAATACATGTTTAAGGAGATACCTCTTTTTCAAATAACCTCCAAAAGGAACGCAGAATGGTTCAGCGTACTACGAGCTATTTGTTTTGTAGGACTTAAATATTTATCTTCCCTGTTTTCTTAGCATAATCTTTCCATCTACTTACTTCCCAGCCGAGCTGTTGTGTTCGTGCCGGCAGGCTCTCTGCCCAGGCCTAAGATGGCTGCCAGGCCTGACGCGGGCGGCTGGGAGTGCAGCAGCAGCAGCAGGCGGGGACTCATGCTGGGCTGCCTTCCCAAGCTCTCCATGGCAGGGACGATGATCACCAGATCCTAGTGCCCAGAAATCAGGGTGAGGCCAGCGTCCAGGGGAGATGAAACCTGTGTGGAAATAGCAAATGCACCAGGGGCGAGTGAGGTACGTCTTACGAAAAGCAAATGTTACAGGTAGCCTTGATATCTCACCGTGTCTAAAAGCGAAAAACCAAGGGCTGGATTATCTGGGAGATGAGTGTCTGCCATGAGAGGAGACAAGGCTGTGACAAATCAGGGATTGTTTCTTGTTAAGAAAAGAGCTATGAAAATGTATTAGTTTTATTTTCACTTGTCAGAGATAGCTAAGAATAAAAGGGGCACATAACACCTTTCTTACAGTAAGCGTTTCCTAAACATTCACAATTTATCTCCATGCTCTAATGCAGACTGTATTCATGCAGATGACAAAAAAGTGAAATATTAATGACACCTCCCCCAAACATTCGCTTACTTTAGGATGTTGAACATTGGACCTTATTTTAGGAAGAGTTGAACTTGTGTAACTCAGCTGACATTACCTGGATTTGCTTAACATCTTTGAACACAAAACTGGTCATTTACATTGAGCACCCTTATATTTGATTGGATATATGATGTCCAGCTCTTTGAAAATGTGTCTTTTCTGCTTCCCCTCAAGCCCCGCGAGAATAAAAAAAACCAGCTTGACACCCTCACTGATGCAGAGAACAGTCAGGATTACGGTCTTCCAGTTTCTCTAGGTACATCATCAGCCATCCCACAAGCTATTATTTGAATAATGTTTTTAAATATTTTTGGATGGGAAAAGCCATTACTATACAGAGAATCTTAAATAAGCCATTTGACTTTTAAGTCAACCAGATTTGGCTCTTTAATATGTGCAATTTGTACAGTGTCACACCTAACCTATGTGATACCACTGATAGGAAGTGTTATTTATTTCAGTTCCTTATGTAAGCTAGAAAAATAACATTAACCAGAGTCACAAGACTGTGAATACAATATTCATCTGACACCTTCTTAAAAACTGCTGTCTCCAATCTCAACCCACAAATTCCTTTTTTTGAAAACTGTATTTTCACTCTGAAATGGATTTAAAACCTTGGAAATTGTTTTCTTTTTAAAAGACATACAGTAAACCAGTATGTGTAAGTCCCAACTTAATTAGGCATGAAGAGGGAATGTCTGCCAGAGTAAGTTCTAAGCCTCAACAAGAAATTAAAATTCATTTTGCAAAAATGCAGCTGTGCCAATAATTCTAGTTGGTAGAAAAATGTCTTCTGCCCTTTGCCCCATAACACTTTCATTTTAAATTTTAGCCTTTAGTGAGACCAAGCAGCTGACAAGTAGGAGTGAGGAAATTAGTAGTCTGGGACCCAGGATTAGACTAAGGGTCTGAATAACCCAGCAATACATGTATTAGCCTAAAATTCTGTATTTAGATCAATGCACACTTGTATTTGCCATCACCACAAACAGGATAAAGTTACTCGAGTGCTAACAAAGAATAAGCTTTGTATTATGGCAGACAAACAAAATCTATCCTTTACAAACTGCTACATTTATCATAATCATTTTAGATAAGTGATAAATACAGTAGTATTTAGATAAATACAGTAGTATTTGAAACTGTTCAGAGCATTATATGAAAAGCTGGCATAAAATCACTGATCCATGTAGAATGTTTTAAAATATTGTTAAAGGCTTAAAATTCATTTCCATTTCAGAATGATGTTCTGAGGTCTGGACTGTATTTTGGCTCATGCCACTGGGCTTGGTTCAACCCAACAGCCAAGAAGTAGAAGCCTGAAAGTTCATAAACCTTAGCAGAGGGAAAACACTTCTGCAGGCCTTGCAAACCAAAAATGAAGCAGGCTCATTATTTCTGATTATTTATTTTGGCAAGGAGGGGAGGCTATAGACCTGCTCGAAAAAGCCCTTTTGCAAGAGCAAGTATTTTCACTGACCTTGTTAGACATTTTCATGTCCCTGTTAGGACACAGTTTTACCAGGCCATGGCACACCAGCTGACAGTGAGAAGCCTCCACCAGTCAAGGGACACCCTGCAGTGCCTGCCTCTGGAGGTGCAGCGCCTCCCTGGTTCGCGTCCTGCCTTGTGACCCCTTCCTCTGCCATCTTCTGGAGCCTGAGCTGGGCCTTGCCTCTTGCACGCCTCTAACTCCCAGGGACCTCCATGAATTTGCTGTTAACAACACTGCTAATAATGAAAATTTTCTTTTCCTTTTAGATAATTTTCTTTAGTTACCAGTAGATGATCTCTGTGGACACTAACACCTCTGTTACCACCCTTTGATATTGTCTCACTTTATGTTATGATTAAAAAACCATACACATGTGCTTTTGTCATGATTACTTTGCCTCTGCTCTCATCAGTTATTTTCCATCTGGAATACTCCACGCTGTGGGTGCAGCAAAGATACTGAGAAGAGGGCTTATAGAGAAGGCACTCACTGCACAAGCTAATGAGATTACCAGCCTCATTAGCCATCCAATGCAATGCCCAGTCCAAAACCCAGACCAGGTTTACACAACACAAGGCTTAAAAAAATCAGGGGTGGAAGTACCAAAAATTGCTGTTTTCACTGCAAGAGCACAATCTGACCATTTCCACATGTGCACCAAGGCAGGCAAAGGCTTTTAGGGTGCTGGAGGTGACTGGGGTGGTGACACTGATATGGCAGTCACTGGCACAGGGAGCACTCCTCAAGAATGATGGGTGAGGGGCTCGGGTGGCCAGACACACAGCACTGCCTGTTTCAGCTCCCTCTGCATAACCTTTTGTTTTCTCAGGTGACCAGGACTCTCCATAGATTTACTCTGGTGTAAGGCTTTTTACCTGAGACTAAAGCTTTCACTGGTTAAACATTCATTAATGGACTTAAAGCAGGGCTTCAGGTGGTACAGAGAAAGCAGATCTTTGCCAGAGCTCGAAGGTGTGTTAGACTCTTTGTGTCCATTATTCATGATGCTGTTGCTACAGGCCCTAATTTTACATAAATGAAAGTCACAAGAGAACTGTTAGGATGAGCAACTAGGAAGAGCACAGGAAAAGAGTGCCTCATCAGTCAGTATTAAAGACATAGTTTAGTATTACATTTTCTGATTTTGAAGCCTCTTGGGAGTGGAAATATGCAACACATTTTCTCTGAAGAGTGACAAGCTGAAACCTAAAATCTTGAAGATGGTCTTTAAAATAAATTTCTTCATGTCGTCTGCACAACTACACTCCAATTCCCCACATATGAAAAATACATAACCTCTTATCTCCAAATTCACGTGCCTTACAGTTCCTTTTAGCTCCTATTTAAAAATGACTAAAATCTTATCTTAGTTATCATGTAAGCTATTGTTCTGCGTCTGCTCTGGGATGCCGGAAGGTTTCAGAATTTAAAATCTATCGGGCAAGGAGCATATTGTAGCTTCTCTGGAGACAGACAGAAACATGCACACCAATAGTAACAACCCAGCAATACAACAAGCAGACTTGGTGCAACTGAAATAATTAATTCTCCTCCCCTTATCAACATCAAAGTTACAGTCATGTAAAAATACCTACTCTTCTATCTCATATAATTTATGACAAACATACTGGACAGTATTCCAACATTTTCCTGTAGGAGAAATGACTTTGAAATAGGCTTCCGACACAGAATCCATGGCATGCAAATTAAGATATACTTCACAAGATATATCTTAGTTGTGAAAGTAGGTCATGCATTTAAGGCATTTCTAGACTCTGTTTCTTGATGTAAATATTCTGAAAACATGCTTGTGTGTATTGAATAATATTTTAATTATTTACAGATTTCATTCTCTAAGAACAGTAAAGGAACAGGTATTTCTAAGAGTCTTCCCTGGGTACTAAGTATAAGTACTTATTTTTAACCTTTTATAACTTCATGTAGTGTATACTCAATCCCTAAGGGAATTGCATGTTTCAAATCACAGAAAAGTTGACACAGTAGAAAAAGATGTGTGTGAAGATCACATGCTGCACACGTAGGGATCCTGACTAAACAATATAATGAAATTTTCAAACATTTACCACCTTGTATTATTTTGGGACTCTTGGAATTTCTTCAAGACTCTTGAAGAGTCCTGGGTGTTTGTCCATCTGGCTATAAGCAAGTTATTCCATGAGCAAAACTAAAGAGAAAATAAAGGGAGAGAGAGAGCAAGTAAGAAAGCAAGAGAGTCTATGTGTTTGTAATATGAAACTAGTTTCCAGAGCAGAGTGTCTATCAAGACAATCTAAAAAACCCGAGGAAATTCAAATCGGCACTACTATCAATTTATCCACTAGGTGTCACAAAATAATCATACAACCAGATGAAAAGCAATTACACATAAAATGTGTCAGTGTACTACATCAATGAAGTGCTGCTTTGAAACGAAATCTGTTATAAGAGCAGATGCAGGAAAATGTCATGAATCTCATGAATATACATACTGTCAGGAATGTATGGGAACTGGAGCCATGATACACAAAAGCTGTTGCTAACCATGGTGTATGTCGTGTAATGAATTCACATACAAGCATTTAAATGTTCCATTAAAAAAAAATCTTCCTAAATCCTAAAAGTGGCATTACTAGTTCTCAGAATCTCAAGTTTTATGTTTTTTGCTTTTTAATGGTCCAGCTACTGGACTAATATAGTATTTCAGATTCTCTACAAAGATCACAAAGAAAACAAGTTCTGAAGGCTAAAATGTATAAGGAAAAGAAATAAAAATATAATATTAATATTATTATAAAATTACAACAAACGCCAACACTGGAATTGGCAATAACATGTTGATAGACACTCCTTAGATCTGGACTGTTCTTATGGAAGGGTATATTACGAGGGTTAAGGTAGAAAATTACCAAATCATTCTGTAGCCATTATTCATGAGAAATTAACCTCTACATGAGAGATGTTTTTGTTCTTAGATATCCCTGGAACATTCATAACAATAATTCATAATTCCATGTACACCTGTACTCATCCAAAACACTGACTATACTAAAGGGTCAAGGATGGGCTGTTGAAACAGGCACTCTGGTTTCCAAAATCCTTCTTTAATCACAGTAACTTTTCCTCAGAGTTGTATAAAATTTTTAGGGGCCAAGTAGACTTCAGCATGAATTTATTGTTATCTGTACTCTCAGATAATCCACACAATTAATATTGTATTCAATAGTACATGCAAGATTATAAAGTAGAACAGGCTGGTTAGAGAAGAGAAGGAAACATACCCTGGATGTTTTTTATCATATAAACCTAACAGTAACAGGGCTATATACACTCTGCTGACAAATGCTATTTCATAAAGCCAGCCTTAGCAATGTTAAAAACCCTTCCCCCTTTTCAGAACTGCAGTGAAGGAACATATGACCTAATACTGCACTACGTGTTTATATTGCATGTTATATGTTTTATCACGGTTGTAAAAAGAAAGCATTTTCAGCGTGTAATTAAGCTCACATGATAAGGTTTGGACTTTTTACATAGTCTTTCTAAGATGGGCTTTCTAAATATCAGAGCTGGCCAACAGTTCCAAAAGTTTTGAAATACTTTCTAACCTAGGGATCATTGGAGGGAAGCTTTTTTTCCCTCTAATTTTCTCTTCTTTTTTGAGCAACTCAACTAAATACTTGTTCTTACAGTAACACAGGTACAAAGCTGAGAGAGAAATACTGGTTTTTTGCTTCCAGCACTAGCATAACATTATCCATATATGCTAAAGGAATCTGGTGGTTGTGAAATAAACTTTTAGAAAAACTGAAAACTATTCTCTGAAGTTCGCTCTACATTAAAACCATTAACTGACTTTAAAGAACCTCCTATGAGCTCCATTTAAGCTGACAGAATTCAGAGCCTTGTGAAGTCAGCAAGAATTTTCTTATTTGGCTTCCAAATTTTCTGTGATTTCACTTTAGGCAGAACCATACAGAAGAAATTTTGAGCTAACTATTCATTACATAAACCCCTGTCTCTGCTGATGCCAGAAAGTGAATTGATCAGATGTACAATATTATTAATTCCACTCTGATTTTCAACAAGTTGTTCCTTTTTGATCTTTCAATGGTTCAAGCCTGCAATATCATTCTTGTTTTAGTCCTTGTTATGGTAGAATCAAAGAACAACAGAATAATTCAGGTTGGATGGGACCTCTGGGAGCATCTAGCCCAACCTCCTGCTCAAAGCAGGCCTAATTAGATCAGATTGCTTAGGCACATATCCAGTTGGATCTTGGACCCCTCCAAGGATGGAGAACCCACAACCTCTTTGGGCACCTGTCCCAGTGTTTGACCATTCTTTGGTAAAAAGAGTTTCCTTGTATATGACTGGAATTTCTCACATTTCAACTTGTGGCTGTTAGCCCTCATTGTATTGCTGTGCACCTCCAAGACAAGCCAGGCTCCATCTTCTCCTTACCCTGCAATCAGGTAGTTACAGACAGCAATAAGGTCTCCCCTTTGCCTTTCTTTTTCGAGCCTGGGCAGACCCATCTCTCTTAGATTCTCCTTGCTGACCATGTGCACCAGCCCTGACTAGACTGACAGGCCTTCACTGGGCTCGTGCCAGTATAGTGGCATCTTTCGTGTATTAGAGTGCCCAAAACTAGAGCTGCTGGCTGTAGTGCTGCTAATGCAGCCCTGGATGCAGTTGGCTCTTTGCTGGAACACGGCTGGCTGACCTCAACTTGTGCACCAGGACCCCAAATCATTTTCTGCAGAGCTGTCTCCTACACAGTTGGCCCCAGCTTGTTTCATGATGATCTCACTGATGGCAGCATATACACCATTTCTCAAATTATCAATTTTTAATTTTATTTTTAATTTGAAAGCTCATCTAACCTAGGCCTCACTTGGCATTGAAGTGCCATGATTAAAACAGCTTAGGAATGTGCATATACAGCAAATGTGCTTCCCATTAGCTCTTAATGCCATAAATCTAAAATCCTTGATACTACTCCTTGAGCAGTGCTTCCACTCAAATCTTAAAAGAAGCTTTAGAGAAGATACTAAGTCTCAACAGCAGCATACAAGACACTTACTTTTGAGTAGGACAGGCTTGTAAATGCATGTGGTTCAGAGGTCCTGCCCTTGTGCATCAGTATTTCACTCACAAGGGAATAATTTTAAATTACATTAAGAAATATAATCACATTCTACTAACATTTACTTTTTCATATCCTCTGCCATTAGAAATAAGCTTGAAGAAAGACATCCAGCCCCAAGTGCACTATTCTGGGAAAGTTTAGATTTAGATGAGAATATTTACGCTCATAACTACATGATTTTTTATTTTTTTTAATTCAATATGAATAACTTGCTCAACTTGGTTTCTGCTCATTAGTGAGCAGTTGGAAGGAATTGGTTAATCATTGTTTGTCATATGCTTTGAAGAGCCAACACTGTACAGAACCTCTTCTGCAGCCAACGTAAAACCACAATGCACAAAGAGCACTAAAGGAAAATCCTGTTTTCAGCTATGGCTTTTTTTTTTTCTCAGTGCACACTAAAATGGTAAATATTTTGTGGTTAACCCCCTCTCACTCTTTGACAGCACTTTCCTCTGGACAGTGGTCTCTGTGGTACATACCACATCATTTAGCAGTCCCTATAAAGGTACACCAATAGTGCCTTGGAGAAGCGTTAGTGGTGAGCTCAGTAACAACTTACTCATGGAGAGCCAACCACAAGGTCACCTTTCAGAAGGAGGCCAGAAGGCTACAGGTCACATATAAGATGTCACCTGTGGACTTCGCTGTAATTTACATTGTTAGAACACAAACCAAGAGAAATATTAGCAATGTTATTAATTTCAGCTCTCCCTCCACCCCCATCTTTCTTCACATAGGAACAGTACCCTGCTTCTGTGAAGTCCTCACTGGATTTCCTGGCCAAAAATGAAGGAAGCCCCTTTCAGGTATTTGCAGTTATCTCAGGAAGGCTCTGCATTCTCTAAACCTCTCCAGCTGCTTTATTAAAACCAACTCTTAAGTTCTTCAAAACATACAGAATAGGTAAGGACTTAAGATCCCATATTGAGTAAAAAAAAAGTATCTGACTCCTCACAGAAAAAGTGAAAATGAAAGAATAAATTTGGCTGACTACTTATGCTATGTTCTGGTTCATCTTCCCCATCTGGCAGGACTGAAAAGAGCTGTGTCATAAAAAGAGAGGGAAGGAATTTTCCATTTTTGTATTAGTTTTGGAATCCAGAATTCTCCTCAAAAAATGCATTTTCTTCAAAATGAAGAAAAATACATATAATGATGTAAAAATGTTCCACTTAAACAGAAAGATCGCTGTGAAAAGGCACATCATAAACTGAGGCTTTATTAAAATATACATTGCTAACAAGTGGCAAGAATATCAGAAGAAATGCTGAGCATGAGAAAATCAGTATGGCTAGGCTCACTCTCCTATCAAAGATCTAGCACTGGGGGCCATAATTCAGGTTATTAAAGTCTTTTTACAAGATTGATTAAAGTTCATTTTAGTAATATCAGCAGGGAACCCTGGCTCCAATGATCTTGATATTGAGAGTGCTAAAGGCTGCAGTCTTCCAGCAGAAAATAAAAGTGTGTTCCTCTAGGCCTTCTTGCAAATACAGAACTCACAGTGTATTCAGTCATTAGAAAGGCCTGTCAGTGAAAAATATTTTTCCTTTAAAAAACCTCATAAAAAGAACACTGGGAAATGTTCCCTCTGACTTCTTGCTCAAGCCATAAACTTTAATCATCCTCCTTTTCTCTGAAGATCTCCTGGGATACATAACAACTGGGGAGACCTACTCTTGCAGATTTCTGACACCTGCCAATGGTTTGTGATTTTACATAACTGGTACCAACATGGGTCTTAAAAGGAGATCATCCAGTAAGCCTTTGGAGACTTCGAGGTTCAGGACCCACTATTGTCTAATGCGCACTAAGGGACTTTCTGAGAGTACTGTTGGGAGTACCCCTGTATAACAGCTTGCAGCAACAGAAA
Organism: Brachypteracias leptosomus; assembly: GCA_013401335.1. Taxonomy (NCBI): domain Eukaryota; kingdom Metazoa; phylum Chordata; class Aves; order Coraciiformes; family Brachypteraciidae; genus Brachypteracias; species Brachypteracias leptosomus. The sequence goes on from VYZX01017774.1 coordinate 19,127, forward strand.
GAAAGATTTAATGAGAACAGTTCACAGAGGAGCTGCAGTGTCTTTCAAAAATTCAGCAAAAGAAGTCTTTAGAACAGAGAAGAGAGTAAGGTGGGAGGGAGGAAGGTCCTTTGGGTATGCAGAAATTTGAGAAAGCTGGACTTACTTCACAAATGTACAATATATGTCCTTCATGACCCTGGGAAAATACTCAAGTTGAGTTTTCACAAAACTAAGTTGAGTTCTCCTGGCTTCTTTAGAAGCTAAAATAACTTTCACAGGCAAACTACAACCTGATTGTTGGTCTCCTTGAAAGCGTTATAAAATGAGCTGACTCGTGCTGAATGCTCTCAAGTATCTGGCTATACATCTTGAAGTATCCACATCTGTGCTCCACTTCCACACCTGTAAAATATTACGTCCCTACCTCTGTGAGCTGAGGAGAACAAATTTATTATGCCCATGAACCAGCTCTGAGAATCTTCAGTGGTAAGACCGTATAAGTATGTGGACTATTACAAGGAATCTGTTTCCTGGGGATCCATCTCCTGCTTCTGGCTTTGACAAGAAGAGAACTGTGATTGTACAACCCCCAAACTTATGATCATGAGATGTCACAGATGTCAGGGTAGGTTGCTCTAAACTCTGCAGGGAGTCCGGCCTTCAGGCCAGTCACAGGAATGAGGAGAGCACTTATCACTCCTTTCTTTAACCAGGACAAGTGTCCTCTTTGATGTGTCTCAAGATCAAACTCCTGGCATTCTAGATCACCTTTGTAGCATTCCCTCAGAAGGAATACAGTGTTTTCTTGAATTTATTTTTCCAGAACAATTTGGAAGCACTTTAATTCACTGCTCATTAGAGTAAGACTGGCATAGGTAACGACCTAAAATACCTGCAGAAGGTCTCTCTTTCATCCCTCAGCTGAGTCCAGCAGAAGACACAAGTCAAAGGCCTTGCCAGCAGGAATTTCACACAATTGACTCCATATTCTGCAGCCATCTTTTTAAAAGAAATTTTTACATTTGGTAAGTTGTATTTAAAAGATCCATCAGGAACACATATCAATAGTTATCTGCAGACATGTAAGAGTAGAAGGAAAGCAGATTATTAATCCTAAAATATCACCCTTAAGATGGACAGGAATCAGGCAAGTACTTTCAGTCTTCATCTATGCCAAGACACAGTTATATAGGGCTGCACTCTTGTAGACACAACCCAAGACAGACATAAGAACTACATAGTTTGGTTTTTTCCTTGGATATATCCACATGAACATCTTTGGTTGAGGATCATGTATTTTTTATACATATTTTCCATAAAAATCAACAGCCTTTCTCTAGCATCCAACTCATTATCCACATTTCCCACATCACCATATCATATTTGAAGTATCAGTGATAGCATCCCATCAAAACTTAATAGCCACTTTCTATAATTGAAGCGTATTAACTCTTGGTTTCACCTGTACTAAGGTTTATCCTTCTCCTTCTTCTAAAATTCTAATGATATTAAAAATAAAATACCTTTCTACAGCATGACTCAGAAATGCATAATATTCCTTTCTTCAACTCATGGTAAAGGAAATAGATACAAGCAAAGGTAAAAGAATTCTCTATTCCAGTCTATAGCTTTATACTAAATCTTGAGTGTCAAATGAACAGGGCTTTTAAGGAAAATGTCAACAATGGTAACAGTTACATAACATAGTTAGAAAAATATTTTGCAAGGGAAAAATGACAGTTTCTGTCACTTGAGAAGATGATTTATACTTCAGTTTTAAAATGCAAGCAGCCATCATGTGACCTGACATTTACTAAAGGAAATCAAAGAGACGTTCAGCAAGATTACAAAAGGAAAAGCGTTAATCGTCCTATGCCAGAGTTCCTCTCTGCACTACAGAAAGATCTGCATAGTCTTCCTCTCAACATTATGCAAAAAAATAGAAAGAGAGGTCACAATAACACATCTCCCTTTTGGCATTTTGTGCTAACTTGCTCAACTTATGAAGGCCATCTGGTGCAGTTTGGGCTGGCCTTTTTGCTTTGTGTCTCATGTCGTTCTTTGGGGATGAGCATGGTTCATGGCTCACATTAACTGTGTGTTTTTAAGTTACTTTGCAAGAGAATTTGATGGTTAAAACTGCACATAAAGAGTGCATAGCTGCTGGTGTACACATTCCACATGACAGAAGACAGTGGAAAGGACACCGAATGCGAGGATGTCCAAAGAGGAAGGACAGCAGGTCAGGTGAGCTGGCTGTCATTGCTGGCTCTGTTACATACTTCCTGTAGGACTTGAAATGATTACATGAGCCCATTGGGGCTCAGTTTTATCACTTGTTAAATGGAGATCATAATTCCCTATCTCACACTATTACTGTGAGGCTTATTCATTAACGGGTTCAATGGGCAGATGGTCAATACAAATTTTATGCATCACTGAAGTAATACCTAACCTCAGAACATAAGTGGCATATAGCCTTGTGCCAGTCTCTTAGCAGTCACTGTATAAATATTATACATTCACATTACTGAAAGTATTTGAGAGACATGAGTTGTTAGTAGTGCTGATTTTGCATTCCCCATGTTACAAATCTACTGGATGACAAATGTAAAAGAACATGTTCTTTAAATGCAGTGTGGAACAGGTATTGCACATCTCCTCCTGCTGGTTCTAAATGACAAAAAAAAGAGAAAATAGTACAACCCCCCATACTGAGTGTACAGTGATTTAAATGAATCCATGAAATGCTTATTTTAAAGTCTCAAGAATGACCATTGATAGTGTCTGGAGGGATTTTAGTTTGATACTGGGAGAAGGGTTGTTTTTATTGGCTTCTGCCAAAAAAACAATTCATGAATGTAACTTCCATTTACCTGTAGAAATATAGCTATAATTCAGCATAACAATGAGTTTCAAGGTGTATCTTAAAGATATTTATAAAGACATAAATACTTACTTTGCTTACTCTGGCAATCAAACAGAAGAAAAAAGTTCTTTTCAAAACATCTTTTCAAGGTTTCTGAGGACTATTTTTAAACTTTATTGCCAGAAGTAATCTACCATGAAGACCTAAACACCAGCAAGAAATGAATCTCCAGTGTGATTGCTATGCATACCTTGTCATTTCCTCTGCATAGATGACCAATCTTCACTTCTTCCATCTTCTAACTTGCTTCCCCAGTAAGTCATTCTGTTTCAAAAACAAGGAAGAAAATATAATAAAATGTATATGTTATTATGAGGGAAAGAGTGAGAAACAGATATACAGATATTAAATACAAGCTTTCCAAAGTCTTTTCTGCAGGTGAGGATTGTGCTTCAGTAGAAGGCCAGTGTCCCACTTCAAATTTATTTTTACAAATTTAATTGAGTGTAAGTGAGGCATGAATGGCACTTTGTGGAGGGATGACTTCACCCTCAGGGAAGCACTATGACTTAAGATTTTTGAGACTACTCAATTTAGCTGCCACAAACCTTTGAAAGCTTCAAGTAAAGCAGTCTCCTCTATTTTCACAACCAAGCAATTTTAAAGAAAAGTTAAAGATTAAGATATTTCAACCTTTACACCTGAATATTAGCCTTGTTTTCAATCCTGTAAAATTACTGTGTTATATATATATATCATACACAATATGCAAAGTTCTTCACAGCTCATGTTGAATGCTACCCTCACAACCTCAGAGTAGAAAAATTATTGCCTTCATTTAGAGAACAGAAAGATAAAGAGATAGAGAGAATACAGCTCACTTTATCTAAATTAAGATGATAGAATCATATATATAGTGTTAGTAGATACGGGGTCCTTCAGAGAGAAATCTGCAGTGCTTATCTAACATAGGTACACTGAACCAGCCCCTTAGGAGCCTCTCTCTATAGCAGGAACTTAGGAGTAACAATTAGCTACACATGCACCTAAACTACATCTAAATGCAAATGAGTATTCTCTTCACAGTCAAGTCAAAGAGCAAATTCCTATAAAGACTTAAGCATCCTAAAAATTAGGTTTGGGCTACTCATTGTGAGGTACCTGGCCTTGGAATGAAATACAGTAAGGCATCAGAGCTCCCCGCACAACACACAAGGAGAGCTAAAGACTTCAGACTGGCATTCCCATGTACTCCCATGTTGGGATACCAGACAGGACTTCACACCGACGCCTGTTCAGTGCTCATTCCAATCCTCTCTTTCTGTGAAGATACTAATCCTGTTAAACGTTATAGGTTTTATAAACAGCTCTGCGCTCTGTGTCCCCCCCACCTTTTTTTTTTTGCTTTATGTCCCAAACTCATTTTCTGGGTTTTTTTCCCCACTTGTTTCAGTACTGCTCTTTCACTTCACAGTATACCTTTATACATTTCCCACATTTGGTAAGATTTTTCCTCTCTTTTGTTGCTGCTTCCATCATTCACCTAAGTACTAGAATAGTCTAGTGTGTTTTTCTCAAAGCCAGCATCTTAGCCCTGCCTTATTTTGATTTAGTGGTCAGAGAACAGCTCCTCTTCTGCTGCTCCTTTGGTGACATAATGCTTCACTCTTTATTTAACTTACTCTGAAATGTGCCAGTACATCTGTGTGCCATTCTGAACAGCTGAAAGAATTTATTTTAAATTGTCACTCAGTTTATTAATAAAGAAGAAAAATGCCTATGTATATTTTTCCTTAAAACATAATATAGGTACTGTACAAAAATTTACAGGAAAATAATCTTTAGCCTCAGACATGTGGCCAATAAGAACCCACATTCAGAAAAAAGTCCAGACACAAGATAGGATAGAAATGCTACAAATAAAGCTCTTCAAACTTGACTGCCTTAAAGCTGTATGAAGAATATGTGTTGATACAGTGCCATATTGAGATTTTATAGACATGGTTTTCAGACTATTCCATTATTACAGTAGGCTACAATCCTGACATGAAGAACTTTACTCAGTCATGTCAGTGTTTTTATGACTGGGTCTTAAATTCCTTCTCCAGAGAGCTAATAAGAAAATCCTCACTCTCAGATTTATCATAGAAGAGCAGCAGTTGCCAGATATATTTCTGTTAAAACAGAGAACGTACAAGAAGAAACACCATATTAAATGTGTGTCCGTATTCTGAAATGCACTACACCCATGCTTCAAGGAGTTACTTAAATATGGAATTCAAATTAAAGATGTGTTTATGTATTGTTGAATTGGGACATTATCAAACATCAGATACATTGTTCCCCAAACAAGAAATACAACCTTCTTTAGCAAGAACTATATTTAAACATTGTGAGTAAAAGCAAAAAGAGAAGGCAAACAGCAGGAGTGTGTTAACTACAGTATTTGAAACAGCAAAGTGCTACAGACAGAGCCAGAGAACAATGCATCTCTAGAACAGAGAGTAAAAATTGTCCTTTGTACTTACTATCTACACACTGAGAGTTAAGTAAGTCTACATCGAGTTTTAGCCACAGTCACGGAGCCAGTGATTTCTCAGTAATCCAATGCACCAAAAAAGGGTGCTAAAGATAACCTCAAGGATTAATGGCTGACAGTAGAAATCAATGTATCAGTTTTAGCTTAACCTGAATATGGATTTTTGAAGGCCAATGGGATAAGCCACCCTTTTACCATGGCAGGTTTCAATACAATAGGATTATTGTCTTAACTCATGTAATTCTTACACCTAAGGACAGGGCAGTAGTGCAATGCAAAATGTCAAACGTTGTATAACTGACACATAATGTCCACTAAAATGGAAAAGCCACAGTTCACTGTATAGAAATACAAGATGTTTACATTATGGAAAGAAAGAAGAAATTACCCTTCTAATTGATTAAGCCCCCCCCCC
>VYZX01017774.1:24949-45842 GCA_013401335.1 Brachypteracias leptosomus
AACAGTAGGTTTGAAACTACATTACCTCTTAGCTGACTTCCAAAAAATAGAGCTCAATTGCTGCACTTCTACATGAATTACTTCCTCCATGCAGCAAAACATTACTGAGCTGTAATTTACAGTGAGCTACAGTTACAACTAGACTATTGTGGTAATTTTCACAACTTTCACAGGTTCTCCTTCCCTCCTCCTCCTCCCTGTACTGGTCAGACTGCTGACTAATCATTCTTGAGGAGCTTTAACATTTTTCCTCTCCAATATTAAATGATTCCTGTGTATGCCACCTGATTCATGGGCTGTAAATATTTGCTTTTCTTAATTGGAAAATCCAAGACCTGAAACTAGCAGCAAATTCCTATAAAGAATTAAATGCACTTGCTCTGTGTGGTTCTCTTTAGGGGAATGTTTCCTTTCAGATATATACTCACAATATTGACATGGCTTATAACAAGTAAGTTTCAATAATCTAATACTATCACATTAAACTTACACAGAGTCACTTCCTTATTAATTGTCTCCCCACAGAAAAAGTCATGCTCTAACTAACTGTTATTACTATAAATACTAAAAAAAAAATAATCCTGAACTTGCCCAATTAATAGCACTCATGTAAAAGAATCAAAAGCTCATTTCAGTTTCATGTGGACTAGAGCATTTGTTCACTGAGACATACTGTTAAAAAGCAACCCAACCACAACTGAAAGTACAGGCCTATGTTGTCCATTCCAAAGATACCACATCTCTACCATCATGATCAGACTAGAGTTCTATTCCTTTTATTTTTTAATAAATTAGTTAATAAATTATTAACTAATACTGCCATATTGAAATAGGCACTTAATTTAACAAAGCCACATTTGAGCTCTACATGGTCCTTGAACAATCTACTGTCCTCAGTGTTAGCTTGGTGGTCTGATACTTTTATTTTTTAACTTTACTCAACTTTCAAGAAAAGAAGGCAGTATCTCCTAAATATATATTGGAAAACTGAAACTCATTTCTGCTTCACCTATTAAAGATAATCTTGGTGGAAGTAAGAGAACATATGAAAAATATAGAATAGCATTTGTGGTCAAATGCAGTTACATGACTGATGCTTCAGAGGTGAACCCTACTAAAATGCAATGGATAAGGCTGAAGTAGGATCTCCATGAAGTGGCATCACTTATCCTGTTTTAGCAAAGTGTGGGCTATGAGTCTTTTTGGAATAATTTCATATTTGCAAAAGACATCCTAAGTGTGGTAACTACAGCTATTACCTATGCCCATAAGCTCCACAGCCTGACTGTGTAAATTTACCATAATGCTTTTATGCTAAATGCAATTTTTTGTGACATGATGTCACTTCAGCCAACAACAGAAAATTGCTTCTACAAAGTTCTCAAAATAACTGCAAAGACTAAAAGAATGGGGTTTATGCTGAAGAAATACAGAAAAAATCAAGGCAAATCAAAACCATTATGCAAAGAAGCAGGTTACTAAAAATAATTAAGAGTAAGTTATCGATTGTATTTGAAGAATCTTTTATTTACTGTCATTGAAGATGAATGCTCATACAATTAGATCATTTGCAAATGGCCGGAATACGTGGACTTGACCCCAGATTTGTCTGATGGTTGACAAGATGCACTGTGCAGGCCCATATGCTAAAATATGTTATCAAGAATCCAATAATACAAATTGCAGGTTCTAGCATAAGAATGCTCTGGCCTATGGCAACTATAGTCCAGGGTAATTTTCCATACGCAGTGTAATTAACTTGAATAACCACAGCGTTTATGCCTAATTATTCCATATACATATCACTTGTATTTTTTCCATAACTACAGTCTACTAATCACTGCTGGAAATAAGTCAGTGGGCCAGACAGGCCCTTGGTCTGGTCCAGACTAATTCTTAAGTTCTTAGAATTTTTAACTGAGGAGATTGTGTTTCTGAAAGTTTTGTTTAATATACATGCATATTGAAATTGCCACATACTTCTCAGGTATAATAATTCACAATCAAATGCTGCAACATAGTTTTAAATGCAGGAAGAACGTTACTGCAGATGCAGAAGTGCTGAAACTAAGCATAGCTAATTACACAGAATCACAGAATGGTAGGGGTTGGAAGGGACCTCTGGAGATCATCTTGTCCAACTCCCCTGCCAAAGCAGGTTCAGCTAAGGCAGGCCACACAGGAGCGTGTTCAGGCGGGTTTTGAAAGTCTCCAGAGGAGACTCCACAACCTCTTGGGGCAGCCTGTGCCAGTGCTCCCTCACCCTCACAGTAAAGAATTCTTTCCTCATGCTGAGGTGGAACTTGCTTTGATCCAGTTTGTGCCTGTTGCCCTTCATCCTATCACTGGGCACCACTGAAAAGAGACTGGCCCCATCCTCTTGACACTTGCCCTTTAGATATTTATAAACATTGACGAGATCCCCTCTCAGCCTTCTCTTCTCCAGGCTGAACAGCCCCAGGTCTCTCAGCCCTTCCTCGTAAGGGAGACATTCCAGTCCCTTCATCATCCTCACAGCCCTCCATTGGACTCTCTCCAGTATTTCCCTTTCTCTCTAATTCAGTTCCTCCAGTGTCTCTCTGATACACTGCAGCACACTTCACAGCAGAACTGCTGGCTATGTTAGCCATCAATAACTAGCGCTAGGATTAATATCTTACTGAAAATTTCCACAGGAAAAAGCTTTGGAAACAAAAATAAAACACAGACATTATCACCTGTGTATTGTGAAAACAATTATGAAAACTGAATGCAACAGCAGATGTGCCTGCTTACAAAAATTTTGATCCACGCCTGATGTAACAGGAGCCACACAACTACCAGAAGGGTGTTTCTTGGGACCAACCTGTACAAGAAGGTTTTTTTGCTTCTGCTTTATCAGGTCCCATTTATGATAATCTGCAGCTTGCACGGCTAAGAGCGCGTGGCTGGCTCCTGGGAGAAAGCCTCAGAACATCACCACTTTGCAGTATATTTGGACCTGCTTGGAGGAACAATATAGTCTCCTTGAGAGCTACATCATGCAAACTTACTGCTCTTTTATGCAAAATATGGCAAGGGCCTGTACTGACACACATGATTCCCAATGCATTGGTTAGGAAAACCAAGCTAGGTAGCCAGAAAGCACATGACTCAGAGGGTATGCTAAGGTTTTGCTCCTGTGCTGAATCAGCAGTTGCATCTGATACTGCTTTTGATCCTTTTTTTTGTCCTTAACAGAGAAGATATGTAACTTTTGAGGTAAACCCATATTCTGGAATGTGCTGAACAAATATTTCATAAAAGAGAAAAGTTTATCTTAGAGTCATTTTGCTGCCAAATGATTTATTAGAACTCAGAGCCAAAACAGGTAAAAGCCCTAAGGAAGTGCTGTATCTTTCAAATAATCCAACTCTAAAAGAAGTTAAACAAACAGGAGGGGGGGGTGGGGGGGTGGGAGGAAGGTGAGAAGCAGAGTTTTGCCAACCAAATAATCATTTCCCACCCTTATGTCAATGCAATTCTCTGCATCAATACCTGAAAAAGGAGCAGGCATTAAAAAAATGCACACATAAAGAACGCACACATAAAGATACTACTAATGAGGTTACTTCTGTATCACAGTGTCTGGATTAGCCAATGAATCTTACAAACTGTTGAACTCGAAAAACGGCGTTTGGCAAAGTCCACTGACATCTGCCACCACTTTATTTAGTTTTCTACATTCCCTGGAGGTACCGCATATGAGTTGCTCTGCAGTACCACACTGGAGCAACTGCAGACAGAAGGGAATGTAGACAGACATGCAAAGTGTTTAAAATAGGAAACACAGGCTCTGTGCTGGGGGCTACTATAACAGGTGTATATATATGGGGAGCTTATATTAATGAGGCTTCTGTTACACATGTACAAGGCTGCTGGCAGTCTTTTCAGAAGTAGATGGGTATTTTGGTTAAAGTCAGACAGAGTAACCTCATAGCAACCTCTAGCTGGCTCACAGCCACTAGGGAGGACTCTGAAGGACTGTCCCTTGGTGCTGCATTGATTAGATTTCTTCCCATAATACATCCAGTGTTTTTGCTCAGTAAACCTTACTAACAATTGAATCAAGAATAAAGAGTGCGAGGGGAAATAAAAGCTGATCTCCATGTGAAAATGGGCCATAAAATTAACAAGGTTCTCAACATCAAGTAATTCTGTCTGCTCTACTGTGGAAAGAAAATCAGAGCCTGTAAAATACATAAGCAAGCAAGCAGGAAAAAAACCCAAGCAAATAATTCCAGAATTTAAACAACATCAAAGTCGAATATTTAAACACACAACACCTAAGAAATCTAAAAGCTAAGCTTTCACTACTAACTAAATATAAACTTGCCCATACAAGTACATGCTTCATTTTCGGATACTAGTTAAGTTGGCAAATGCACATTTTCCACAATCTTTTATGGTGCTGTGGAAATGTTAATATACAAATTTCCCAATTTCCATGTCTTATAGCATCAACAATGCACAGAAAACACCTTTACAAAAACAAACAGAAGAACCACATGCTTTTAAATAAAATGTGGATGATAAACTAGGACATAACAAATCTACAGTGGCGTAATTTTTCTTCAAAGAATATTAGCATCAATGGACTGGGGTACCATAATCCCAGAACACATTCTAATCTAGTTGCTGGATACTGGAAGTGCAGTGCTGTCAGCTGGATGTGTGGCTGATTTATTTCAGTGAGGGCAGACTAAGCCTGTCCAGTAGGAGACATTTTGAATATACGATACTTTAATTACAATTGTAAACAAACTTTCACAGCAAATTTTCACATGAATGACAATTTGCAAATGCAAAGATTCAGCACAAAAGTCCCTCAGACTTGCTGGATTCTTTAATGACATTTCAGTCCTTCGCCTTTTGCAGCCTGCTAATCTGCTTCCTCCAAAGACTGCTGATAATGTCTATACAAAAGGGTGGGCTGGTAGAAAACCAGGAACCTGCAAAGTTTGGTGGTGGATTACCAGTATTTTTTGCTAGAATGATCTTTAGTTGTTAAAAAAGAATCCAAACCCCAAATCATCATCATTGGAAAGACAATTGTAACACTGAATGTTCCAAATAAACAGCCCATTCACTTAAGAGAGGAGCACCACTTTCTAGGAATAATGAATCATCTAAGCTCTGAATAACAATTATAATACTCACCTACTTGGTAATTCATTTAAGAAAAATGATGATCTTTCTAATGTAAACATGACCTACTACCAAGTATTAAAGTAGAAAGGATGAATAGGATGTCATGATTTCAACTATTCACTTGCATTAAGTAAACTTATTCTGCAATATCTAGAGTAAGATGGGAACATAATACATAGGATTGCTTTAATAAGGCATATGAGAATATACAAATAATTCATTTATATCTTCTCTAAAAACACAACCACTGTCAGAATGGTCTGTTATCCAAAAATGACCAATATAGATAGAGAGACTGGTATAGCATGCCAGATTTTTAAAATCTTTAAATAATATAAATTAAATTAATTTAAATAATTGTAAAGGCTTATAGCTGCATCTGGATACCAAACTAGATCTTAAGTATAGCTAGGCAAGCTATGTGTTATCATAAATGCGACCTGATAAAGTAGAAGCAAGAAAACCTCCTTGCTACATGAAAACAGGTGTCTAACATCAAAGGGAGACAATGGTAATGACCTTTAAATAGTGGCATTTGTTTAAAGTGAGATCTTTTAAATTAATGACTCTGCTAAAGTAATATCAAGAAGCAATAATCAGATAAAAACTACTCAGGTAAGAAGTCATCACCACAGAGGCCTAACACAGCTGATGCTGAACGTTATGAAGTACTTTCGTTTCTGGAAACATGGGCCCTGCGATTTTTACAATTTTGTTTAAAAACCTGATCTGATCATTTCTTTCTATGGGAAAATAACAAAAGCTGGTCATTCACCTGGCACCAGCTTACATTCTTAGCTACTGTCCTTTTGAGTGTCCAAACATTGTGCAAACTAATTGCTTGCAAACTACTTGCAAAAACCTGCAACCTATATTCAGAGGAGAAAGGTCTTACTTAAATTTTTTTTTAAAAATAAATTACAAAATAAGCCCAAGCACCTTAATGAAAGAAAATGAGATTTCTCTTGGACGTTCTTTATGTGTTTTGAAGCTTTAAACAGTTGCGTGGTAAATATATAAAACATTTTGTACAAATGGCACTTCAAATATTAAAATACAACTTAATTTTTTGAGTGCCATGCCCTTCCTATATCCAGTATCTCCTTACCAGAAAAGGCTCAAAAAAGAATCAAGACTCATGATACACTCCACTGTGATAGTCTGTCCTCTGCCACTCAGAAAAGCAATGCATGGAACTGTAGGATGAATTCCAAAATAACCACTAACAACGTACTCTACTAAGAGGCCTATTAAGTCTTTCATTTATCCTACAGGTATTTACATATGATGAATTAAGAACATACATACTAATACACTTATCTGACATAAATGTGCAATAAATAACAAAAGCACAAGCATCAATGTCACTAAAACCAAGCTGCAAATCTCTGAGAAAGGCAGTTTTGTACAGAAAGGAGGTCTGCAAAGTTTTTCAGGGAATCTACACAGTTTTTTATCCTCTCCACTGCTCTAGCATTTAGGGAAACTCTAGCCCCTTCTGTGGTTTTGGGCAAAACAACAGTCACCAGCCCTTCTTAGAATTATTGGAAAGCTGCATACCTCAGCAGAAAGATCCCAAGAATTATTAATCTATTCAGCTGTAGGATGCATTGTTCACATGTGTGCTCCGCTGGTGGAGTACATCATGTCTTCTATTTTAGAACTGGAGTACTCTGGCCAGCATTGTCTTCCAAAGTTCATTACATGCTCCCATGTGCCATGAGGGTAACAGAAAGGACAGTGCAAGTCCCACTTTCATTTCAGCTTCCTTGTCAGCTCTGAATACAATTTGTGACATTATCCTAATGAGACAGAGGCAGGTCACAGAAGGTATGTGCAGGTAACTCACCCCCAAGCACTTTAACTACCACACAGAGAAGTGTTCCTTTCCTCTTGAAGCGTGTTGTCTACAAGCCACACTCTTGTGGCTCACAAAGAGTAACCTGATGTACAAGAGTTCAACTAAAAATAGACGGCAATAAAGTTCTGCCAAAAGAGGTGTCTGCTCTGGATCGTTCCACAAGCAAATGGTGTTTCCAAAAACTATGTGTGGAACCCCATACGGCTACCTTTCAGATGTCAGCAAATCTCAAGGAAGCAGCGGAACATGCTAGCTGCCTGTTAAAATGAAACATGTAATAGGAAGGAACCTACCAGACCAGACAAACACAGAATACAAGTTCTTCTTCTTGAAAAAAACAAAAATACTTTGAGATATATCCTAAGATACGGCTTATCAAAGTGGTAAACAATTTAAAGGAGTCTTGGCATGAATGTTTGTAATCTGCTGGCTGAGGCAGCTGTCCCTAGGAAGGATGTACTTATACACAAAAATAACAAAAACACGCTATCACAGTTATGAATGCATAAGGCTTGGAAGTACTATCATAAGCTACCTTGTAGTTCCAAGGTGGTTATTTTGAATTAATGGAAAAATACTTATTAATCCCCCAAGGAATCTAGATTTCAGACACTGAGTAAAAAATGCTCTTCTGTAAGAGGAAAGCAAATCTTATTAACTCCAAGTTACACCTTCAGAGAACTGACTGGAAATCCGGATGTCTTATCTTTACAACCTATGATGTGAGTCCAGATAATTTGTGCTTTTGTCTCCAATTTCAACTCAGCGGAACTTGCTTTGCACTGAGTTATTTTTTGTTACATAAATACCTATTTTTGGAGGCTACTGTACAACTGAAACCATAAATCTCTTTCAGAACTTCCCCCTTTATTTATTGTTGGGGCAACAAGAATGTTTGAAATTAATTCATAATTCATATGAGATGATTTGGGGCATTTTTGGTCCCATGCAATGGTCTTACCAGTTTGAAAACATCACTGTCTCATGCTGATCCTTCAAAAAAAGGAAAGCCTTTGATCAGTTCAATGGATGAGGGTCAGTCTCAGAAAATGAGGACACAAGAAAAAGCTTGCTCATGAGAAAATCCACGTGAAAGTGAAAATATAGGTAATATACTTACAGAGGTATACTCTCACTGTAGTTGTTTATTTTCTAGAATACAGTGCTGATACTTTCATATTCAAGTTGTGTTAAAAATCCTCTCTGTTAATATACCATTAACATGACTGAGTCATGTAGTTCACATTTTTATCACTAACAATAGTGACAGGTGTATTTGCAGCATATTGGAGAAATATCAAAGTCATTTATAAGCACTAATGATAAGGAAGCATTAATTCTTATTTTGTAGGTGAAGAATGTGTACAAGACTATTCTGTGCTTTTGTGTGTCAGAGACAGAAACTGAACCTGAATTACCTACAACCTCTATTGCATCTATATCAACAGCTTTCTGAAGGAGCATGGTAGACATAGGAAGTTGTCCTGAGAAGAAAACAGAAAGAAGTCATTTTCAATGTAACCCTCTAAAAATAAAGTCCAGCATCTGTAGCAACTGCCACCTCAAAATCCAAAGCCAAAACCCAACAAAATCCAAGAACAAAACCAGCACATGCTGTATTTCTAGAGAGAACTTCAGTCAGGTGGGGCAATTTCTCTGTCCTTCCTTGCTCAGTTGATGACAGCAATCCCTACCTGGCAATTGGTCTTGTCTGGAGGATTTACTCCCTGTTATGCAATTCCAGAGTTTTCTTGCAATCTAGCTTTGAGATTTTACTGTATGTGCACGGGTGAGAAAGAAAGGAAGAACGACTCTACAGAAGGAGTTTCAGATGCGTTATTTTTACTGCCATATACACCATTTTCTGAGGTGTTTGGCACTAAGGGCGCAATGTATTAAAATGATTGATTGCATCTTAAAATAGAAGTACTGTTCTGATACTGGGATTAACTATTATCATTAAGATATGGGAGAATTTTAAACAGCTTTGAAGCTGCACCCTACTGTGAATGTAAAGCACTCTTCTCCATCCCCCCATGCCTATGTTATACACACAAAACAGAGTTTTTCTGTTGTATAAAGGAACCAAGTAAATGCCACTAACTTCAATACTCTCACACAGTCCATAGGACCACAGTAACAACTCCATAGTGTCCTTTCAATTCCAGTTGCACATTTTGTTAGCTTTCAGTGAACTTGTAGCCTCCCTTCCTTTTTTTCTGAACAACATTATGCCTTGCTTTATGGGAGAAGCTTAATCATAGCTGCTATTTTGAAGGTTCTTATTTTTAAATATCCTATATTTTCTAGATCAAATCTTGGTTATCAAAGGGACTGCAAATAATATTTGGAATAAATGGCATAATTTGGTGGCCCAGGACAGTTTAAGCAGGTTCTGATTCAGAGCTGGGTGAATGACTGCAGCTACAGGGAGACCCTGCCAGCAGCATATTCGTGCCAATAGAAAAGAACAGTTGATGGCATCTACCCAAGGTCAGCTCCTCAAATTCAGGAGCTGGTTTTCTTCCAGACACTGTAAAGTCGCTTGTTTAAATGCAGCCAGTCGGCAACAATTAAGCGTCTAAATAAAACATGCAGATTTTGTACTCCTTTTGAAATCTCCTCCATGCCACGCTGTTTATTTTCTATTTCTCACAGTCTTCATTATCGAACAATCAGGCTACAAAATGGCGGTCAGAGTGAGGCAGACATTTTGTAACTGTCTCATTAAAAGACTAATAGAACAATGAAAATGCACCGAACGAAAAGAAGCAATCCGAGGAGCCAAAAGGAGCGTGTAGCATGACAACGACTGAGCTTTTAAGCAAACTCTTTATCTTATTTTGTAGCAAAGTTAAAACAAAGCCGCACTGAGAAGCAACCTGGCAGTATTTTACGCTCATGCAGGCAAAATATAGTCTAGGATGGCCCTTTGCAAACACTTTCACTTTGGTGAGTGCAGCTCGTCACCTATCTGAGCAAAGGCTATTCTGTGCCCCTGTCTACTGTGTGCCATATGGACTCAGGACCACCCATTGACAGTGACTCAGTCCCTATAATCTTAACCACATTCTTCCCTTGGAAGTCCAGACACTAATGTTTTCTATTACAGCTCCAGGAACTTCACAGTGTTCAGCACAGCTTTTAAAGCACTCGCAAGAAAAACAGCAAATGAACATTTAAAGAATGGAGTGTACCATCTCTGCAGATAATTTTGCATTCAAATTTAACTATCTAATGTGCATTAAACTAGGGACAGCAGAAACAGAACAAAGTAATACCATAGCCTGTAACAGCAAAAAGCCCCAAGAGTAATAAGCATGTTCCTTTTTTCTTAACTGTGTGCCCACCAGACTTCTTGTAGAAGTATTAGCAACTGAGGTATCCTAAGAAGCAAATATGCAAATCTTTAGGAAAGACTGCAAAGCACATGCTACTCATTAAAGATTTAAGTACCTGCCAAATTTCAGGTTTAGAGATTTAGATATTTTTACACTGTTCCCTGAGGAAAAAAAAAACAACCCCCAAAAAAACCAAACCCAAACCTACAACAACTTTTAACTCAGAAAAACTATGTTTCTGTCACCCTCCTATAAATAAAAAATGGCTGAGGGGATTTTGCTTACACTTCTTAATGACACAGAATAAGTAAAGTGGCTGAGCTAATGTTATATTTGAAAAGGCGGGGGGGAAATATATGTTTAAAAAAACCCACCCTGGAATAATATAATGAAAAAAAAAATCATTACTAATTTTAATGCAGCTCTGATTTTGAGGGACATGTAATACAGAACTTAAACCACCAAAACAGGTAAGGAATAATTATACAGGCACGCTGAAAACACAGGCATTACACAGCTACATTGATGTTAGAAGTGATTAGGCTAAAGCAACACTTTTCTGTTCCCTCTTTTCTTATGAAGACTCACACTCCAGTGTGATGCTGCTACTTGATATTCAATGAAACAGGCAACTGAATGGGAAGAAATGGCTGGCCCTTGAGAGCCGAAGTTAGGGGACTCTTCCCTGACTGCAGGTGTCAGAGTGAACCAGCTACCTGGAAAAACTGCCTTGAGAAGCTTAATTTGAAACTTTATATCTTGGTGGTAAATGGAAGAAAGCTGGTGTGCCTGGCTGTGTTGAAAGAAAACTACTGGGAGGCCCCTGGGAGAGGAGGGTAGTATGTTCTCAGGAAAGGGAAGAATTTAGCCTATAGTTTACATATGACTGTGACACATTTGCCAGTAACACTGTATCTCTCTGTGCTTTTACATATGAGAAATTTCCAAGCTACACACTGACCCTTCCCTTACGAGCAAGTAGAAGATACAGCAAGCGAAAGGTGATTTGTTTGGGCCACCTAGACCTGTAGTATATATAGAAAGACAGGAGGAGAATTATTACCACAGCCTGCAGCCTCAGCAGAGCCAGAGCTGCCTGGGACAGGCACATGTGCGATGCTGTTAACATATGGTGGAAGTCCCACTCCAGACTGTGCTACAGCAAGCCCTGAGAGAGACACGTCTGAGGAGTCCAGCTGCTGAACGACCCCCTCCAGCGCCCGCATGAAGGCTGTCTCTCACAACACAATACAGCCCTCTGTGTTCTACGGGAGATGTTATTTCTCCAAGACATATTTTGCAGCGTCCCGTATCTTTGCGGTGGGGCTAGCAATCTGCCACACTGCTGTGACAACAGGTGGGACAGCTCTTTCAAAACTTTAACAAACCTGCCAAAATCCGGATGCCTGCCAAGTTTACTACACAGACGCTAAGTTAAAAGGTTACGACCCATCTCTAAAACCACCGATTTAAAAGCTATGTTGATTACAGTTGTCCTTTGCTTTTGTTACAAACCCCCAAAATAGTGGAAAGAATTCTGAGTTTTGTTACAAACTTGAAAACAGGCCAAAGTTCATGAACGAGTTCCCTAAGGGTCACAATTCTTCAGAGTTAAGCTAACTCCAATTTGAGACAGGAGAAAAAAAGCTCTGAGTTAACACAGGGTTTCACACTAAGTGTGGGAAACTCGTGGTTTGACAAGATTTCCTTGCAAAGTCAGGTGAAGTTCAGTGGTTTCTGTGATATTTCACAAAGAATGTCTGGGTGCCTTTGAACTTGAAACTCAAAGCAGAATCCAGCAGCTGCAAACTTAAACACAGCAAGACAAAGATTAAGAAAAAAATGTTTGCACGAGCTCCTGGGAAGAATATACTGAGTTTCACCTGCTGGTATTTGAAAAAAAGAATTCTACACAGCCCACTGTTCAATTTAAACAAAAACATTTGGAAGGTATGGTAGAGGCACAGTTGCATTACACTTTTGACTTACCTAAGTGAGGTACCTGTGGGTGGACTGCAGAGTCCCTGTTAACATTGCTGCCCACTGCTCTGCAACTACCCATATCCATTTCTAGAAGTTATACAGTGCCATCTCCATAGGCAGAATCAGAGTCCCTTCCCTAGAACCACCAAAGCTACTGAAGTTTACTTTCAGCAATCAGGAGGGAATGAAACAGAGTTTGGTTCTAGCCTGTAAATTTGGAGAACTGGAATTAAAACGATAAAATAATCACCTCGGTTTAAGGTTTGAAGCAGTATTTTTCTTCAAACAGCAGTTCTCAGTCCTCTCCTCTACAACTGCAAGCTTTCAAGGGTGATGAAACAAAGCTAGTCTGTTTGGTAGCTGATGAAGAATGCTTTGAGCATCCCCAGTCTTCTGGTCAAAATAAAAACTGGCTTGGAAGCAAGAGAGGGAAACCAGTGTGGCAGAGCACCATTCACATGGACATCAGTGGTCTCCAGTCATACAACTTACCTGCTTTGGTTTGTTAGAACAGGAATAATCGTATCCTGTAGGGATTTTATAATATTTTCTATTTTCAAAGGGCTTTTCTCAATAGCACTGAAAACAGGAAAATCTACATGCAGTGCACACCGTTGTAAGGGAAAAAGTAAAAATTAATTTAGGCATGCAGGAAACAAAAAAATAGTAAAGGACTCTAAGTCAAAAACAGAGGAAGGTAAAATATAAAAGGAAAAGCAAGATGATTATAGATAGATGAGAATAAAGATTAAAAAACAACCAGCAGAAACTAGGAGAAAGATTTAGAAATCATACTGAAAATCAGGTAAAAGGGATAAAAAAACTAAGCATGTTAATTACAGCACATTTCTTTCATACATTTTTTTCTTAAGTGCAATAAACTTTTTGAGCAGTAAAGAAGTATTACTATTGTTTAATTTTTGCTAAATCACTAGAGAAAGAGAAAAAATCCTAAATTTTGTGAGCACAGTTTTGATCTTTGGGGTTCCAATTCTTTGGTGAACTATTCCTTAATCACTTGTAAATGCTGGAAATTATATATACTGATCCTAGAATAATATCCCTTGCCCCGCCTCCTCCCCCCAAGTCCCCAGTTATCCTTTAACACAGGAAAGCTGTAAGAAATTAACCCATTTGTATTAAATGACTAATAAGATCACTTCAGAGTCACTGCAGTTTCTGCCTGATTGAGAATTTTTGGAAGAGAAGGAAAATATTTTGTGGAGAATCATGAAGTATCACATCTGGCTTTTTATTATAAAGTTCTGTGTCCCTTTTTGACAAATCTATTTTCTAATGGAGGACTTCAACAGTTATATAGGCAAGAGAGAGTCAAATTGATACAGCTGTGAGCATGTAAGTGCTGTGGCTATTGACTGTGAAATTGGATAATACCAAAGTTTTAAAAATCATCTGGAATAAAATGAACTACAGCAACAACAAACCCCAGAGTGCTTTCATGTTAGTTTAAAAAGTACTGGATTTACCATTATAACCTCAGGTACTTTTTTATATACATTCCTCTTCTCTTTATCTTTTATGTAAGACCAGTCGTTGTGACCGCAAAAAGAACTGTTTTAATAAAGTCCCCCTATATTTTAAATACTTCAGGCTCCTGAGACACACTACAACTCTAGAGATACAAAATAACACAATACAAAAAGAAGATGCAGGAGAAAAAGGAGAACCCTGAACACCAAATGGATTTTGCGTGGAAGTGGTATTCCTGGTCCGCAACCCCAAGCACAAGCTTACTGCTTGTTACAAGCTTTGTTACCAATACCTCCTACATCTATAACTTCGTTCTGTGTCCACGTGGCAGACCGATCAAAACCTGCGTCTCTTAGTTGGACTCCAATAAAATAAGCATAACCCAATGCACAATGCAAGTATTGCAAGGATACAGTCAAACGCTAAGAGACCAAGGCATCAGTTAAAATCTGATATGAGGTAGTGATGAAAGGCTTGCAAAGTGCCAAGGGAAAGCAGACCCTGTACATCTGAGCAAACAGTCTTCAAACAAGACTAGAGATGGCTCAGAGGAGGTACATCTTAGCAGGATTAGGTTCTTGCTGTGTAAGCAGCAATCCTAAAGTTTACTGTTAACTACAGAGACACGGAAGTGTATTAGTCACTGGTGGGAAATTCTGGGAAGGAAAACGTGAACATCTTTGTTCACTGGAGTGAAATGCTAACTCTGAATTCTCCCTGCATGTTGGCATTCTTCAGATAGGGACTTCTGTGTGCTTTGTGCTGCCCTGGAGTGATTACTACCTATTCCACAAAGTTATCCAAACCACTAGTAGTTAACATAAAATGTACAAAAGAGAACAATCACACATTGTCAAGGGAGATGAAATTAAATATCCCAACAGACATTCCTGTTCATACAACATTCTGGCCAACAGGCTTCCTCAGATACTACAGTGATAACAATACAATCCATTTCATTATTAATGCTAATTCAAAGGTAATTTAATGGAGTAAATAGTTCAAATTGGTAATTTCTTTTAGGAATTCTGGGCTGGCAACAGTAACATGTCTCTCTGTAAAGCAAACAAAAGACAGCTTGAACTTCAGGGTTGCCTCCTCTGCAACATTAAGAATCACATAACTAAACCATAGCTAGGTAATAATTCTCCTGCAAGCTTAGTTTTCAGCTACCTAAGCAGGCTTCAAACTTATGAGCAGAGGTAGTTATTTAGCAGCAGTGTAGCCACTGCAGCATGGTGCTTGCAAGGGACTGGTTCATCTGCCTTAGAAGCTGGTCACACTTCTGTGTACTGTCACATCCAGACAGCACCTGGGACCCAGACTGGCCAGCCAGCCGCTGGTTTGGGTACATTCTGCTAAGATGCAGTTCTGCATGGTCTTCAACCTAGTTCTTATTTGTGTGACAGCAACCATACCAAAAAACAGTGCTTGGACTACCAGGATGATTTGATTAGCGGCACAGCATGACTGGATTAGCAGCTGATGCACTGTGTTAACTCAAGTTTGAAGTCTCTCACCATTTCTCTACTGCATTTACCAATTTAGACATTGGTAGGACTTGTTCTTCCAAACAGGCTCCCAAAGGATTGGCTGACTCAAGTGAAAAGTGACACTCCACAAAACTCGAGGGTTTTGTGGGTGAATGAAGTTAAGGTCCCAGTTACACTTGAGCTGGGGCTGTAGTTAACACTTCAGCGAAGACAGATCCTTATTTTACACATGCACACTCAAGAGTTTGTAAGATCTTTATGCTTTTTTTCCCTACATATTTATTTTCTGATTTTACATGGGAAGCTGCTTTTTAAAGATATTTTGAAGCGTAAATTCTGCACAAACTATTCCTTACACATTTTTTACTCTAAACTGCTTCCCTCTGCCACATTACATATTTCTGAGTGGGCATCGTAGATTACCTACTTTAGAATCATTGTTTAGAGGAGTTTTACATTCAAAGTTTCCATTTTTTGTTCCTTTGCAACTGTGAAAGAGTTAATCTCACATCTTAATGGGAGTTTGCCCTTAATAAGAAAGCATTAAAGCCAGCCAACAATAATAAGCTAAATGAAGGCTATTCTTTCGTCTTTTGTCAATATTTTCATAGCGACAAACAGATCAAACACAAGATATTTTTTAAGGATTTTATTTTTTCCCTCTTTGTAAATCATAAATGCTTTGGTATATTTAATTTCAAAATGAGTTCCCTGTGGATTAGGCTAACATGACGGATTAAAAAAACCTTCCCAAACCCTGCTATATCTTAGATGGAAAAGTACACAAAATGTTCTTTTGCCATTTCCCCCTGATCATTTTATAGCTGTTCCTCTTTCCCCTACACCTAAAGACCAAGCTGTCTGCATTAATCAAAAAAGTTTCATAGTCCTATTCTAAGCCTTCAAAACACTGTAACATATTTTTCTAAATAAATGGAGAATTTTAGACTATATTCAGAGGAAAATACGTACCTAAATAGTTGCTACACCACACAGATACAGCTGGCATATTCATGTGGGAAGAGGTAGAAAATTGCCCCCTGCAACATGAACTCTGCTCTTGAAAAGCAGAGGGAATACCTGTTTATTGTGACAGTCTGAGCAGGCACTGCTTGCTGTCTGAGTGTGGCAGAAGGGTTTGAAATGTGTTTGAAGACCCAATGGACTGTTACTCTTGAATCTGTACCAGCTTTAAACATTCCTAAGCAAAGTCAGAAGACACTTCTGCCTATTGAAAGTTATTTGTAAGACCTGGCTAACTTTTCCATGCTAGGGCATTGGCCAGACTCTGAAAATTTTCCTTTGCAATACTTGCTTGACAGAAACGATTCAATGTGTGGACCTGAATCTCCTTTCTCCTGTCCTTCTGTCCTTACTAGTTATATATGACCAAGGGCTCCTCAAAGAATCGGAGAGTACAGCTGTTAACAACTGCTCTAACATAAGGACACAAGCCTTCCATTAATGTAACAGGTTGGGACTAGGTTCTTTGCTCCCATTAAATCTGTCTGATGGCACGTCCTTTTCCTGGAAAAAGCTTTTGTAGAAACTGCAAACTCTGGTTCAGTTGCAGATGGATGTGAAGGTAGCAGTGGCAATGAAACAGCCTATGTATGGGGTTATACCATGGCCTGAATGCAGAAGGGAGGTCCAAGCTGGACTGCATCCTTCTTACTCAGCTGACTCAGAGAAGAGAGTCGTAAACTAGAAGCAGAAGTGACAGAACAAGTTTTCTGTTTGATAAATCATCCACTCTTCCAGCTGGCCCCAGGCTGCTGTAATGTCTACCAACACAAAATGAGCCCTTCAGGAGAACACCATGAAAACAACCTGGGATCACCACTTCCTTAGGTGTTTGGTGCCTCTCCTGGCCCTTGTCCAAAGTGAAAGTGTCCCCTCTAAAAATTTTACAAGAATGGTAGAAGTAGTGACAAATTACTTACAAATGGCATCCTAAGTTTTAACAAATTTCTCTGGAGAGAGAGGCAGGCATGCAACATGAACACAAAATAATGAATGCTAATGCTCAGAGAAACAGAAATCCCAGTTGCAGCTCCAAAAGATCATGAATTTCTGCTTTAGCATGGATGCAGTTTTGGTTACTTACCACGTACTTGAAACAATTGAAGTGGGTTTTTTCTTTGTTTATTTTGGAGCTGGCTATTTTTAAGGTCACAGTCCCTGCTAAGGGAGGAAACTGTGTCTCTAGGGTATTGGGAATTAAACAGAGGAAAGAAAAAGGCACAGAGAAAGTAGCTGCCTTACAGAGAGAACTCAAATGTTTTGTTTCCTTCCTTGTTCAGACTGTAGTTAGAAAAAAACTTTACAGTAAACATTAACCCATGTTTTTATAAAAAACAAATATAATTCTGAATTCNCCCCCCCCCGGAATCCATTCTGATAAACTGCAATATAAACGGGCATTACCACTTGTCAATCAGCTTCTTCAGCTTCAGAGGTTAGGCTCACCACCTTCCTGTCTGTGGTGACTGATGTAATGTCATCTATGTCAAGTCAAATATTTTGTGCAGGCAGTGTTCTGACTTGGAGATATGAATGAGGAGGTGCAGAGAAGGCAGCAAATGTTTTGAGAGTCTTAGAGAAGCCAATCGAGACAGAAATCACCTACTGCAGAGGGCACATACTGCACTGAGACTCCAGATTTCTGTGCTAGAAACCAGAGGAAACCAGCAGTGAAGGAATGGTGCGGGAAAGGATGGGAGTGAGCAAACAGAGGCTGCAAAGACCACCAAGGCAATTCCACCACAGTGAAGTGCAGAACCTACTATCAGCCTGCAGTCTGCTCTATCCCTGATGGAGGAGGTAACACAAGATGTTACCACACCAAAGCTACACTCCATATCTGACAAAAGGAATTCACTCTGGAGTCTTAGTTCTTAAATAATGCAAAGAAGGATCAAAGCTGGAGCTATATGAGAAGATATTTCTTTCATAACTTGATTGCTAATTTGCAAAACAACAATGTTTTTTATTTAAGCAAGTATGAGCTTTTCTGATGCACTGGTAATGTAAATGCTCATGTGTGGGTGTCAGAAGAACATCATGATAATAAAGTACTAATACCTTAGATCAGGAGTTGCCCAATTTATTTTGCTGGGATAGCATCCCTATAGAAATAGAGCTGTATTGTACCTTTCTGAGGCAGAGGTTACAGCTGTTTCCAATTCTGTCCCAGGCTCTGCATTTGCAGAAGAGAAATGCATTTGGATGCATTTTTCAGATGTCTTTTTCTCATGTGTGTCCCATCAGAAATACATCAAGATTTTGGGAATCCCTCCTTTTATCTAGCCTCCACTCTTCTTGTCGTACCCCAGGTAATGGCAGATGTCAGGTATGCTTCTCCAAACGTAGTGCCAAGAAGCACTATTCTGAGGTGCACAATATGACTTCCATGGCTCTAATTAAACAGATAAAGCATATACTGTCAGGGAATGCCACAGGCACACCAGTCCAGAGGACATGTAAAGTCAACCAGAATTGACATTCTGGTTAGGGATCAGTGTGACTAGAACACCACCAAGAAGGACAGAAAGTGAAGGAAGATACTCCCATGCCTCAATGGTGGTACAATACTAGACAATCTGTTTCTTACTTACAAAGATGTCAGCAGTAAGATGTAATGATTAAGTGCAAGTCTCTTCTTATTACCTGGGCCTAACTGACATAAAAAACACCAGAAGAGTGCAGCAGTTATTGAAACAGATCATAAGAAACTCTGGGGAATAAAAGGGGATAGGGGAGGTACTTACAAGGGTTCTAAGAGCAAAAAAATAAGGAAGAATTTATCCAAATCATTCTTAGATGGTTATTTTGCTTCAGAAAGGGTGTGCTCTGTCTCATGCCCAGACATTAGAGTAAGAAACTATCTTTTGTTTCATTTCAGATTCTCAAATTTGGGACATTAACAAAAATGGGACAGGAGCCCATGACAATATAAAATAATTTTCTCTTCAGAAATTGTCTTGTAGATATACACGTGATTTATCTTTGACATCTATGTATTCATATGTAGCCTGACCTGAGTAGGGTACATACCTGTACCCTACTTTCCACCGACATGAAAGAGCTACACAGCTTTTTTTTTTTTTAATTGCCTGCACAGACATTCTGTAATATACATTAATGTAAGTATGTAAAAATACAGACCAGATCTGACTGCTAATGGTGTGAAGGGAAACTGTGTGACCTCTCAATCCCATTTTAAACACATTAGTAGGTTTTAATAAAGTCAAGCAATATTGTTAGCTATATTAGCACAACTAAAGGTCCTTGAGGTACAGAAGAACTGTGCATACCAGAATGAGAGTATCAGTAAATATAAGAACTAATAGTATTCAAGCCATATGGTTACCACATTAAAAACCAAGCTTGTAAGAGTTCAGGAAGGAGATTAAAAGCCTTTAAAGCACATTTAGATAGTGAATACACATGAATTAGGTGTGTGTTTTGGGAGTTGTTTTATTTAAATTTTGCTGTAATCAATACATATTTTGGAAAGCAACAAGAAACTCCTCAAGCAGATGATGTTTCTCAATGGAGTTTGAATATGAAAATATTCCTTCTGACATGCTGAGGGAATGCTGGCTTACCAGGAAAGATGTTCTAACTGAAATGTGAGTAATTAACTCTGAAAGAATGTGGAAGCTGCATAGATAGGAAAAGCACTGTGTTAAGCTTCACCAAAACCAGAATGCAATGCTGAGGGACTCCAAAGCTTTCCAGAAGTTTGGGCTGTGGCAGGCTGTTCTAACTAAGCATACATTGCAGGAAGGTACTGGTTTTGATCTGCCAGCCTTCTGAAAGAATAAACACTCTCCAAAAAGTGAGCAGTCTACTGTGTTTTTAGCAATGTTTCTTAAAAGCATACTTTAACTACAAAGGAGCAGAAAAAAAAATCTGTTCAAGTGAAAGATCACTTTCTCAACTTCTTAATGTGCATTAGGTGACTTACCAAAATACTTCTTTTTTGAGTCACGCTAGTTCTAAATTTCCCTTGTTTGCTTTGACATCATATCTGGAACACACAATGGTAAGCAGACTCTGGTTTACATATTATCAGTGAATCTGAAATAAACAATTTTGTTCAGAATTACTTTTATTCTCCAATGCCTCAAGAAACACAAGCACTGTCAAACTTCAGAACCAATATGCCTGAAAATCCTACTGAGCTGTCAAAGACAACATCCCAACTCATCAGAAGACAGTACCAAATGATTCCATACAAGATGTTGAGGCAATTTTAAAGCAAGGTTTCACCTACAAAAGCTTCTTAACCACAACACTTATTGTCCAGTTGATGCCCAAGAGTAAGTCTGAAGTTCACTTCATTTTTTATTGTTAGGTCTGTTTTCAGTGTCACACTGTTCAAAATATGACCATTGCTTACACAAACTGGAAAACTTTCTGAGTCTCAGATTTTCACTGCAACCATTTCAAAAACTCTCCCTTATGAAAGAATGCCACATCTGTATTTATGAACAGCATGGCTCATGCATTTTCATACTGGTTGGAATACTTTAATAAAATCAAATACT
>VYZX01017775.1:6065-17093 GCA_013401335.1 Brachypteracias leptosomus
ACTGGGAGGGGCCTGGGGGGTACCGGGAGCAACGGGGAGGGGTCTGCAGGTAACTGGGAGCAACTGGAAAGGACTGGGAAGGGTCTGGGCATAACTAGAAGGGACTGGGAGGGGCCTCATGGAGACTGGGAAGGGTCTGGGGATTCTGTGAGCAACTGGAAGGGGCCTGGTGGCTACTGGGAGGTGTCTGAGGGCTACTGGGATCATTGGGAGGGGTCTATAGAACCCACGTGATGTTTTCTACTCATTTACCACTTAACAACTGGTGGAAAAATAAATGAGAAAACACATTGATCCCTCCTCTTTTTCAAAGGCAGATAAGGACATACACATTCACACTGTCAGAGGTTCATCACATTCCCTAGGATCTCATGGTCCTGAAAGCAAATTGTCTCTTTCCTTTACTGCCTTTTAAGCCTCTCGGGACAGGCATATTTGGTGGAATCCCCATCCATGAAGGTGTTAAAAAAATGCATAGATGTGGCACTTCGGGACATGGCCTAGTGATCAGGGTAATGCTGGGTTGGCTATTGGACCTGATGATCTTAAGAGGTCTCTTCCAACCTTAATGATTCTATGATATTGCCAAAGACTCCAGAAACAAGAAAGCAGTAGGCGTAAAGTGGTTTTATTATTTTTGAAAAATGGAATGTTTCACCAAGAGAAACTTTAAGAGATTTTTGACCAAGAACAGGTTTATTACAAAAAAAAAAAAAAACCAAACAAAAAAGGAAGAAACCAAATCAACACATTGATGTAATATTTGGCTATGGTGCAGCAGCAGTCTCGCTTTCCGTCATCACAAATTCAAGGTGACCCTGGTTAATAAAATTCACCAACATTGTAATCTGGCATTTAAAAAACAAACAACATATGTGTGTGTGTATATATAGTACTTTCAGTAGCGGCGGGTAAAACGGGGTTCAGTTGGTCTGTTTGTCCGCTCCTGGCCCACAAACACTCCTTGTAATCCGCTACTCTGCATCATCTGGCTCTGGTTTCCAACTTGCGAGAAGCCTCCGCGCCTAGAAACAAGACCAGACAAAGTGAAAATTGCCCAGAAAAGTTAATACTACTGCAATTCTGAGAAAAGTTTTTTGCTTAGGGTTTTTTTTTTCTACTTGCCAATTCATAGTTAAAAGTAGAAGCTGAAATTATTTTTCATAATTGACACAGAATTTCTTCTTTTTTACAAATCAGTCAACTATTATAAAAACATAGCAAGCACTCTGATAAAGCTTCTTACCCTGACATCCCTCCTCGATTCATCACATGGCCTGGTCCTGACTGACCAGGCATGCTTCTATCACCACCTAATTTAAAAAAAAAAAAAAAAAAAAAAAAAAAAAAAAAAAAAAAGAAAAGAAAAGAAAAGGACGATTTTTGTGTTTTCCTAATAAAAAAAGGCACCTTGTTCCCAGATTTTTATTTGCTTTCTCGGTAATGCTGTTAAAGCTCCATAGGAATTTTAACTACTGCTTAGAAGTTCAGCAGCAGTAATTCATAGGAAAAAACCACAATCACACTGGTAAGCAGCAAGTGTACCTTGCCATCTCTCATGATCCCGTCCCATCATTCCTCCATCCACATTTCCCTGCCATGAACGATCTTGATGCCCCTCTAACTTTCGACCATGATCTCCCCAGTCACGTCCATCTCTTAAAAAAATAAAAGAACATCTTCTAGGTGTGTCCCTTATCCATTTAGCAGCATAGGGTAAAGCCAAACACTGTACCCACTACAAAAATGTATTAAATTGTTAATCAAGCTGTATCTATAGCCACCCAATCAATGCAATAAAAACTGGTCAAAGAGAAACAGCGAGAAACTTGCTGAGCAGCGACCTTCACGCAACAAAGCTTGTCTTTTTTCTGATCTAAAGAGATAGAATTAGTATCGCAATGTCCTAAAATACTTAGACATGGAACAATTCATTGACCACCACTCCTCTGTCTGGTCTCTTTATGTAGAACTGAACATTATGTATCTGGAATAAACCTAGCTTGACTAGCTGTTTTAAAGAGAAATCGCTGTAATTCCAGGAGTCTCAGTTCCCCACTCCCACCATTGCAGAGATTCTGACTCCATTTCTTCACAACCTGACTGCTAGCCACAAACAAGACTTTTGTAGGTGTTACTGGAGCATCTGGTACAGGACTGAATCTCATCTGTAGAAAAGAAAGTTATTTACAAGAGAACCACAGTTATTAGCTGAGCTAACTGAGCAGCACTTCTTTACTCACTATAATGCCCCATTCTCTTGATGCACCGAGCAGCTGAATGTGTGAATTCCCTGCTTCTCCAGATGCTCTAAGAAACTAACTGGAGAGAGAATTCACACTTGCCAAACCACTTCTGATGTGACCCTTCAAAGCTTCACTGAGCATTAGAATTTTAAGAACCAATAAATCACTTCCCTTGTTTCATATGCACTAACCGGGTTTGTGGAGGTATCCCTCTCCCTTCACTCATTCTTCTGTCAGACCCATAGCTACCCCAACCATCCCGGGAGTGACGATCAGGCCCTCCATGGCGTTCATCTGGGTAATGCTGGAAGGCAAACAGTACAGATTTATGCTAAGAATCAATACAGGTTTTCTTTTAGGATTGCAAAAATTCAGCTCCTCAGAGGCTGCCTTTCTATAAGCTCTCAGAAAATAAAACAGTAGCTGTCTCATTTTTTTACTGGTTCTATTGTTGCTACCGTGCACAGTTCACACTAGGCATTTATTTTGTTTCACAGCAGACTCCGCTCTGCTTGTTGGCTGGAGAAGGCTTTTTGTTTGACAGGAGTTTTGGTAGGGTTTTTTTTTTGTTTGTTTGGCTCACATTCTGGCTCCAGACTTTTAATTTTTACATAGAATATCTGCATACTTCTTACCTCTCTTCAGAAATGAAAGGGTTTGTATACCATTGTGGTACTGGTTTTCACACCTAGCCTTTTACAGTCGTCTACCTTGCCCCATTATGGCATCAGTTATTTTCTACAAACCATTTAGATAAATGTCAGAGAAGTGACCCCTCACCAGGTAAGGATAAGACACTACAGTAACTACCTCTTAATGCAACAGACACCTAAGATGGCTAACCAGAAAACTTCTATCACCACAGACACAGATGTCATACTGTAGCTTCCATCACTTGGAGGTTTCCCTGCACCCTAATCTGTGACTACCGCCCTCGCAAGCGGACAATTTAGTAACTTACATTCTGCACATTATTGCACAAAAACCACTCACTGCTGGGACATCTGCTCAGTTTCATTCAACCAGTGGTGGTTGGATTTAAGAACTAGGGAGCATATGCACTGTGTCTTTTCTGCTTTGGGGTTAGTTTGACTTTTTAACTGAAATGGTTATTTGTGTATAACCCACCTGCCCATCTCGATCTGGTATTCCTCTTGAACTGTCTCTTCTGAAACAAAATCAACAAGTTTCAGTTAAATCAACACAGTAATCATAACCACAACATCTGTATATTTGTTAGTCTGTAAACCTTTGTTTAGTGCAAGATACTCAAATGAGTTCTTGTTTCATAGCATAGAAAAAGATCAAAGTAACACCTATCAGTGTTAATACGGGTAAGCAAGGCATCACTGAGGCACGGGTCATGTATGTGATGGTACTAAGGGAAAATACGGAGTGAACCTACCCGTATCAGAAATTAGTTACAAGCAAAAGCAAAGTGGTATGTTTTTTGCCAAAGATCCTTTGAGAGCAAAACAGAAGTCTCAATAGCACTATGCAGGAAGCATTCTTGCATTCTGTAGAACTAAAAAATCTGCATTAGCTAGGCTGCAAAGATGAAAGTAGGGAAAGTTTTAAAGCAAAAGGAAATGGCTAAATCTTCGGCAAATGAATAGGAATTCATAAACCAGACTTCCACACTTCTTGAGAGAAGCTGTAGGATCTCCCTCAGCATTCATGGCAAACTACATTAGGATTCAGCTTATCATCTTTATGCAGCCTGATTTTGCTATGGTCATAAACAATGTAAACACAGGATTGCAAGCAGGTATAAAATCAGACACAAGAAATGCAGACAGGTTGTTTTACTCTTCTCTTTTTGCACAGTTCAAGCCATTAGTAAGACACAAAAGGACACTTAATTTCTATAAAAGTATAGGAAGAAAAGACACTGCCTTGCCAACCTGTCCAAACAATGATCTTGGTATCGGCCACGATCCCTGTGGTCAAAGTCATGGAAGCGGTCTTGACGACTAAATTCAGAATGATACCTATCATCCATTGCCATTCGCTTTGCCTCTGGCCAATACGGGTCATCTCGCCTGCAAAGATCACAAATAGTAGTAATCTCAAAGCAATCTTTATTTTCCTGCTCTCTTGATATCAAACCTCATTCAACCCAATTACTCAATTCTTTTTGATTTATAATTAAAAACCTTTGTGTGTTAAGTGGGCATCAGGTTTCAGTTTCAGAGGAAGCTAGGTGTATTGGCCCTATACAAGAGGCTTAATCTCAGCATGTGTTGACTTGAGAACAAATACCTGTTCCCACTAGCAATCATGCTTTAGAGTTGATATGCACAGTTTCTATTCTCAGTCACTTATCTTTGGGAAGCAAGAATTTTAAACCTGCTGTAATAAAATTGTGCCTACAGGTATGAGTATGACATTTTCTCTTTCTCAAGATTGATATTAAAGTGTTACAAGTAACATGTAAATAGTCTTCTAGTTCTGAGCTCTCATAACTTCTCTAGCAAGAGCACTCACAATTTGCACAGGCTTTAGAACACTTTATCTGTAACTGGATGCGGCTGAAGAGTTTGGAATCTCATTGTGGCTATCGTTACCTGCCGTCAGGGTCATAAGGCCTCCTCATGGCAGATCGCCGTTCTTGTTCGTAGCGTAGCTGTTCCTGCTGACGTCGCAGCTCTTCCCTCTCTCGCTGGATTCGTTCCTGTTCTCGTCTCCTTTCCTGCTCTATGTGCATTCTTTCTCGCTCCAATCTCTCCCTCTCCAAGCGTTCTCTGTCAAGACGCTGCCTTTGAAATTCAAGTCGTTCTCGCTCTCTCTGGAGCCTCTGTCTTTCATCCCGCTCATGAATAGCTTGAAGCCGTTGTTCTCGTTCTCGCCTCTCTCTCTCTCTAATTGAAAAATAGATAATTTGTTTTCAATTGAAAATCTTAAGTCTAAGCTTTACTGCTTGTTTTGTGTGGGGTTTCTTGTTTTCTTTTTAACTTTCTATATTCTTCCCACCACCTGCTTAAAAATGAACGATCTCTACTACAGTGCAGCTGATTAGTTCAGAGAAAAAAATGAAAAAGAAGTCCTTACAGATGAAAGAAGCAAGAGTAAGCATTCTGCATACCTAACATGGTATCTACTCTACGTCAGCTCTGAAAAAGCTTTTGTAGAGCACAGCATATCCTAAGATAGAAGTCTGACTAACAGAAAGTATTTATGAACTTCCAAGGAAAAACAAAACATGGAAATTCAAATATGACCAAGTGGAATGCAAGACCTGAAAGCACCTACAAAGGTTACTATTCAACAAGGGTCTGCAAAAAAAAAAAAAAAAAAAGGCTTAGAGAAGATCAATTTCAGTAGTAAAAAGCCTTCATAATTTTCAATAGATTAGTATCAAACTGATCTGAGATACTGATGTTAAAGGGCCAGCACAAAACTATTTTGCAGCCTATTCAAAATACAGATAAGGGAAGTAAAAACAAATGCCATTCAAAGTTTAGAGCAAAACCAGGAAAACTCACCGGCGTCTTTCCGTTTCCCTGATTTCTCGTTCCCGCTGTCTCTGACGTTCACGTTCTCGCTGTTCTTTGATTTTATCAAAAGACAAAATATCTTGCTTTTCTTTGCTCTCGGATTTGCGATCCTGGCTTTTCGTACTCTGAGTTAAATCAAAACAATATGTTAGCTGAACCCAGTTCATTTTTAGATAGAATTCCTAGGCAAAAGGAATGCCAACCTCAACAAAACAGACTATTGTACCTTCCCAGAGGTAAATAATGTTGGAATTTCATGGAAAAGTAGATCAGTGAAAAGTATTCCCAGAATTGGCTAGAACTTCTGAAGAGTTTACATATATATAAATACCAAAGGGACATGATCTGACTTGCAATGGTGGCAAACGAGACACCGCTTTCAAGGTCAACACACTCCATGCTCAGAGAAACACATCATCTCAGTACCATTTTTATATTGCAACTCTACTACTTCAACTAGGACAGCTGTGACAAAAACTATAAAGAAGGTGAAGCATAAGCACACACCTTTGCAGCACTATTATGGCCTAACGCTTTCTAAAAAGTGGTAAAAGGATAACTGTTCCCAAGATGCAAGACAAAAACCCCCTCCAACCATCTGCATATCAAGCTATTTGACATCTATTATTACACAAAGGCTTCTCTGAAAGTGGTATTTACCCTCTCTTTCGATGTAGAAGTTTTCACACTAATAACTGGCTCTCCTTTAGATTTATCCATCACCACTGTTCTTTCAGTTCCTCGACTTGCTAGAAAACAAAATATATCCAAGAATAAATAATACACAAGACATTAAAAACTTTTTGCGAGATTTAAAACCATTGAGATACCAAGCAGTAGAAAGTTATTTTATTGAGATTTGTAATAGCGTATGGAAGAATACATTTATGATTTAAACAGCTTACCAAGATCTGGCCAAGCTGCGGATGGGGGCAATAAAGACATCGCAAAATTACAGTAGGTTTTCTGTCAGGGTTGACAGTTAAAAGAAAGGAAATTAATTTCATTCTTCTGTCTGAAAAATATACCAAAATAAACCTCTCAGAAAGCACACAGAACCACACACTGTGTCAGGTCTAAACCCAGAGGTATTTCCATAAAATTCACAGTTCACCATTTTGATTAACTAAAGCCCAGTAATTATGGAAACTTTGTTGCTAAGTCACCAGCATTGTAAGTCAGGGGAAAAAAAGTTTTCAAGATGTTTTTGGGGGGGGTTTGGTGTGGTTTTGTTTGGGTTTTGGTTTTTGTTGTTGTTGTTCACCAGGAAAACCTCAGGATTACTAAGTACGCTTCATGTTCTTTTTACTGAATTATGAATCACATCTAATTAGAGCACTGAGGTTTGCAGAAGCTGAAGTGTTCTAATCAGACACAATTCTAAATGTTTACCCTTGTTCTTTCATTTCCTACTTACCCGACAAACTCTTTTTGGATGCAAAAGTAGCAGCTTTGTTGCAGTTGCTTATATTTTTTGTATCAATTTTTTTGAATTTGTTTCTGTAAAACAAATACCCTTTGAAAACATTTCTGTAAGGCAGCTAGAATTACCTGATTTGCTTGCCCTAGACCTATCAGAAGATCCGGCCTTTTGTTCATCTTTTTCTTTTCCTTCTTTATCGTCTTTTCCATCTTTTTCTGATTTCTTAGCATCATCTTTCTTGTCGGTCTTCTCCTCCTTCTTCATACCAACAGACCTATAGGTAAACTTTGCTTTAATACAGAACCTAACAAAAAGTTCTATATAACAACTCTGATCAAGACAACCACATTAAAAACAAAACTCCCACACAAAAAAAACCAAGCCCTAAGCCCATAAAAAAACCTCACACAAAACCTCCCTCCAAAAAAATACTCTCAAAAAACCCACCCCCAATACCTTCCGTGCTGCTGTACTAAAGCAAATGCATCCTTGTGCACATGATTAAGAGTAGTGACCAATACTAAACTAAAGCTGACGAAAAGTGAGAAACAGGTAATACTTCTGAATTAGGAACTGGGAGGCTTCCAGTGCTAGAAGTCAAGTCTTCTGTTCTGCCTAGAAGTAAAGTTCAGGCTCAGCAGAGGGGGAATGGAGCCCATCCAGGCAGAGGTTGAGGTCTACCAGATCTTTTGTACACAAATACCTTAAGCACCTGATGCAAGCAGGCCAGCCTGCCAAAACATCTCCTCTGCCACATCTTTTAGAGTTTTATGAGAGAACAGAAAGTAGCAAAATAAAATGCCTCTTTTAAAAGCAACAGACCACTTAAAAAACAAATACTGGAGTATCGCTTGCTAACCATGCAAACAGTCTATAAAAGAGACAGACTAAATCCTGGAAATTTGTCAGTTAAGAGAGCATACCAAGCCAGAATCAGATCAGAGGACAAAGAATTCTCATAAAAATTACGGTTTCTCTAGAAAGGAGTTGATTTGTTATCTCCTGATATAGCTGGCAAGTTTTGACACTAAACTGTGAAGAGGTCTCTATTTCTGAACAGAAGACCAATTAAGATGCACTTACTGCTGTAGAACACCAAATCAAATTTTTAAGTATTACTTCTATTTCAGATGCAGTATCAAGCAGAAAATCAGGATTTACTACAGTTACTGTTCACTCTGGTCACATGGCTGCATTTCAAATGAGTGGCCTTTAAACACAAAAAATACTTTACTTCTCAGATTTGGACTCTGCAGAATGGTGCCTGTCTTTCTCCTTTCTTGTTTCACTTTCCTTTTTGTCTGAAGGCTTTTTCCCAGCTGGTTCATTTTTTGCCTAGAATTTTAGTCAGAAATATTTTTATAGTAAGGGACAGACATTAAACTTGCATGCTTATTTTCAATACACTGTCATGGAATAGCTACCACTTACCTTTTCTACAGAAATCATTTTTCCATGCAGCTCTGTTCTGTGAAGGTGATTAATACACTTAGTGGCTTCTTCGGATGTCGACATTGTAACAAAGCCGTAACAGCGGGCACCAGGACTGCGAGCATTTGTCACTACTTTTGCACCGACCACCTTTTTTGGGGAAAAAAAAAAAAAAAAAAATCCCATGTTCATAGATCTGTTGCCAAATGAATTCTAACTTAATCACCATTTGACCAGCTCTGTCTATCTCTATCCACTTATAACAGGGGGTGAAATATGTTCGGCACACAACATTCCATCAGCATTCTCAGAAGACAACGTTGCTGGGCTCATCTGACAGACAGCAAAGGGAAGGTTTTAAATTGACCTCTACACCGTTGGGCCAACCATGTTCTAGAAATGTCTCGCTAAAGACTACTTCACAGAAGATGATGGAACAGCTTTTACACGCAAGTCAACAGTAACACAAGCACTGCTGAAAATGTTCAAATTTAAGATTATTTCATGTATTCTGAAAAAAAGCATAAAACAAACACAAAATTCTATGAAACAGATAAATCTGATTGTGGAACAGCCTGTTGATACAGCTCTGCTGAAAGAGACCGTCATAATAACCAGTTCAGAAAATCCATCTTCAAGTTGCTGAGCAGGTCAATAGCCTAACAGAGACATATATGTATAGGGAAGAGTGAGGGTGTGATAATAAAAAGAATTTTATAAAAAACCTACCGCCACTTTGTCTTTTCTTACAGGACAACTCTGCTAGTTTCTATTCACAGATTACAATCTCTGACAATGCAGAGGCATGTGCTTAGTGACAAACATTTAATATTACATTCAGAAATGTATTAAGAGGAAGGGGAGATGGTCACGGAAAGAGCTTCTTTCCACAACTGCTCTCATATCCCAGCTGGCACTGAAGAACAAATGGAAGCCTGCCCTCAGACTAGATTTCTCAAAGGAATAGCCCTTGAAATGCAACAGTTTAAAACAGCATTAACTACCACTGGACACCCAACAGGTCTAATACAACTATAGCACATTACATGACAACTCACCAGTCTCTCCTGTCAAGAATTGCCTCATTTCTACAGGTTATCTACAAAGACATTTCCCCTTCCCTATTTCAGACAAACTTCTCTCTACGAAGTATGCTACTTTCAGATACAGTTCCAAAAGAACACAATAAAGTTAAGTGCTTATTCTACCCAGTTACTCATTAGGAAAAGTAAGGGCTAAATTTAAGGTCATTCTTTCAAACTGATAAAATGGTTTGTTATTTTACATGACCACTACATACCTTTCCATACTTGCTGAAAAGATTCTTTAAGTCTGTAGCTCTGGTAGAGGATGAAAGTCCACTAACCCACAAATTTCTGCCAGAACCACTACCTGCGCGGCCTAAGATACAAAAAAAAGTCAAACATAAAAGACTGTGTAACATAATGTAACAGTGAAAAAGAAATCACCCTGCAAACCTCACTTTTTCTTTCTTCATAAACCTCTTCAAATGCAATTTTACTTCAACCTCTTTCAATCTTAAAATCAATAGATACGTTGCTGCCTCAAAAAAATTAACTTCTGAACTCCATACTTGGATGTGTATTTAAATAGTCTCAAATGCATTTTCATCTACATATCTTCAGTCACTTTTACGAGAAAAACGAAGTATTAAATGCTAATTGACAAGAGATGACTTTTTTTTCTAAAGGTTTGCTGGTTAATAAAATTTCAGAAGTTACGTGAACTGACATTTACAACTGATGCTTTAAAGGCCTATGTTACACCTGCATTCAGGGTTCTGCGAATTAACAGTCCTCACCAGAATTGCCCCACAGAGTACAAACCTATAGATTTAGGCATCTGCTGAGATTTTTGAGATAAATCCTGGTCTATCACCATTCACAAAGCTAGCAGGACTCCAACGTAACAAATACAGTGAAGATATACACATGCTTAGGGAATTAAGAAGACAAAAAAAATAAGCAATGCAAGAAAGTTAAAAAGCAAGTAGTACTATTACTACATTTGCTCCTTTGAATGTTTACTTACTACAATTGACTCATAAGTAATGGTTAGATTTAGTGTCACTGGTTAGACCCTG
The DNA here is from genome assembly GCA_013401335.1 of Brachypteracias leptosomus. NCBI lineage: Eukaryota > Metazoa > Chordata > Aves > Coraciiformes > Brachypteraciidae > Brachypteracias > Brachypteracias leptosomus. Next base: position 16,767 of record VYZX01017775.1, read on the forward strand.
TAACACTTTTTTTTCAAGTCATTTATACACATTAAAAAAAACTCCAAAAAAACCACCATACCTTTCTCATCTTTTGAGATTATCTTTGTATCTCTGTCCTCCTCAACGGGGCTAAAGACAAAACACATTATTCAAACGATCATATGCAAAAAGAATGTCAAGTCTAGATTTTGCACTAAAATTGGATACCTACCAGTAAATTAGTTTTGAAATAATCTTTCCAAATTTATAGAAGTAACAGGAAATACGGGATTCAAATCCTTAAAATGGACAATTCTGTTTTGCAGATGACAGAAATAAGAGTAATTTAAGAAAACAACCTTTGAA
>VYZX01017786.1:0-11936 GCA_013401335.1 Brachypteracias leptosomus
AATGGTTGGACTTTACTGTCTCCTCCAATCTAAACCATCCCAGGCTTACCTGCAGTTCCTCTGCTGCCAGGGAGGAGGGAGCTCTCTCTCCAGTTACTCCTCTGCCTGTCAGGTTCAAGGGGCAGTTCCTGGTGATCCTCTGGGCCAAGCTCAAAGCATCATCCCTGCTCAGGTCCCTCACTGCTGAGGGGCTCAGGTAACACACCAACCTGTCTGGGAGGCTGCAGGGGGGAGACAAGGAGGAGAAGTTGGGGCCAGTGGCTCTGTCAGATCTCTCCTCTTTTTCCAAAGGAGATGAGGGCAGATCTTGTACCTTGCTAAGGAGAAAGCAGGTGCAGAGGTCAGCAGGGAGGTGTAGTACAGGGCTGTCTCCTGCAGCAAGGTCAGGTTGCTGATCATCTCCACATTGACTGGATCCCTGGCAAACCTCTGAAGCTGAGGGAAACACAGGAAAACAAATTAAAAAATAATTTAAGCAGATATTTCAGTCCTGAAAGTCACTTGGGACACCTTGAACAAACCCCACTTCAAGCAGTAAGGGCTTTAAAGTTGTGAGGAAATGTAGTTTTGGTTTTCAAAAAGCATTTTGCACACTGTAGGTTCTTAATCCCCACAATGAACCTGCACTTACTGTTGGTTCATCACCAAAGAGCTGCAGGTCTCCAGCAGTAGCATGTTCCAGAAAGGATCCAAGGTAATTTTTAAACCAAGCAGTGGAGTTCAGACCTGGGATGGCTGCACTGTAGCACTTCTGGGTTGATCCTGCAGGACAAGCAGACACCATAAAGGTCCAGACTTGCACCATGTCAGGGGATCACTGGAGATTGGAGACTTCCAAGTGTGGAACAGGCTTCTGTCCACCAGAGAACACAGCCTCTGATCACCCAACTCCATGTCTGTCTGTGTTCAGATGATAAATGCCCACAGGACAGGACAGATGTTTTGTTCTTTCACAGCTCTCCAACTATTTCACCACCAATCTCTTTCTTCCTCCCTTCAAATCTACCCAAAACTTTTTGCAGGCCATTAAGTTTTTGCCTGGAGACAGAGGAGAGTCCCCCCTGGGTCCCCTTTCTGGGCTACTGAATTCTTTAGTTCTTTTTTCACAACAAAAGCAGTCAATGTTATTTGTGCAGGATCTAAGACAGCAGAGGACTGACTGTGCTTATTTATAAAAGCCCTGGACTAATCAAGCCTTCAGGCAAGGAAATGATGCCTGATATCACTTATCCCTGTCTTATTCCCAGCCTATTTCCATTGAAGAGAGGAATGAAGAGGGGAAACAGGCTGGGGATATGACAGGGATAAAAAAAAATCTGTGAAGTCTCAGCCCTGTAGCAGATTGCAGCCAGTGTTGTAACACACATCAGTGGCTTCAATCATCCTGTTGCCTCTTAAAGAAAATTAAATCATTTACCATCCTGGAGGAGATAGTATTTGATCCCAGTGTAAAGGTTCCTCTGCTCTTCCACTGGAAGGTCAGAATAGATGCCAGTCAGGGCAGCAACTCTAAGGATGGAGAAGAAAGGCAAACAGATGAAGTCAAAGCTGGCCAAGGTTGGATCCTCACAGAAATGGCTGTTACTCAAGACTGATATTCTCAATCACATCCCTTCCCAGAGCTCCCTTCCCAACAGCCCCCCAACAGGGCCAGCAGGAGTGTTACAAAGCCTTGGAGAGCTGCTCAGAAGCCCCACCAGGGTCTCCACCAGCCCGTGGTGCTCACAGGGTTTAGCTCCTCACTCTGGGAGGCTGAGTAAAGGCCCTTTTCCCACCCCAGCAAGCAAAGCAAGGTTGTGTGGAGCACTTACACCACCCGGAAGGTCTCACACGACACCTTCTTGGCATGGAGACAAGCAAAGACCTTGGGCTGAGCCAGGAAGGGCTGAAGCCCCTCATGGACCCACTGGGACAAAACAGGGGGGCTCTCAATGGCAGGGACTTGCAGCATCTTCTCCCACAGGCCATTCATGAAGATCGTGCTCCACTCCAAGGAAAGAGGCACCTGAGAAAACTGAAAGGCAAGAGATGAGAAGAAACATGAACCCAAGTGAACATGGACTTTAAATAAACATCAACATCAGTCCTTATCCTGAACATTAGGAATCTCCACCAGCAATAACCCCTCTCTGGATAACTCCTCCACCATAACAATGTAAGGCTGAGGTGGGGAGATTCAAATTAGATCTTAGGAAGAAGTTCTTCCCCAGGAGGGTGGAGAGACACTAGCACAGGTTGCCCAGAGAGGTGCTGGAAGCCCTGGAAATAAGGCCAGGCTGGCTGGAGCTCTGGGTAACCTGCTCTAGTGGTTGGAACTGATCTAGGGGGGTTGGAACTAGATGATCTTGAAGGTCCCTTCCAACCCTGACAATTCTATGGTTCAATAATTCACCCTGGGATCCCAGCTCTGTGCTGCCACTGCCCTCAGCAACAGCCACATGAGCTCCTGGGTTTCATTTCTGTCTCTGTTTTTCACTGGTGGAGATCTGTGACTGGTTGGTGCCCTTTTTAAAACAGGGAAAGATGAAGGTAAAGCTGAGGTGACGTTAATTAAACCCTTCCACTGGCATGAATGTTACAAATAGCTGGATATGGGACACTCACCCGTTGGCTGAACATCTTCAGAGCAGCTTCAAGCTTCTTGGCATCATATTTGGAGAAGAGGAGAAGGGAGTATTGTGGGTCCATAGCACCAGGAGGTTTGGGGGTAAGGCAAGAATATAAGGAGATGAGGAAATCATCCTGCAGGTCCTGGAGCCAAGCACTCTGCAAAAGGAAAGATAATAAAAGGGATAATAAAAGGGGTGTCATATTTAGATGCTGCAGCTTCCAAACTCCATCCACTGAGGTGATGAAACCTGCTGAGAGGAGCCACAAGAAGGTCCAGCTTGGAAGCAAGTCTAAACTCCCCCAGCTCCAATGCTGGATCCTTCCCTTATCTCATCTGTGCTCCCTCCAAGCAAAGGTGGCTTTAAAAAGTTTCATTCAAGATGTTTTCTCACCAAAAAAGACCAACCCAAGGCTATTAGATCAAAGTGGAAACTTCCACGGGGAAATTTCTCATTCCAGAACATTTTTCAGTGACAAAAAAACCCCACTAACAAATACTTGAAGAAATGACACCTCTTGGCTAGAAACATTTATGGGAAAAATGGGAATTGTTGTCAATTCAACTGCAATTACCAGCAGCCCAGAAACTTCCAGATAATCACAGAATGTGGTGTCATAATAACAGATTTAAGAAAGGAGGGAAACCTGAAATAGTCCATTTTTCACACTGCAACCACCTCTTATTGTATTTTTACCCCTTTTTACTGTGGTTTACCCCAATGGGTCAGGGTTCATTTGGTTTCAATGCAGTGATGCCAGTTTCTAAGAGGCAATTTGGTTGGGAAATGTCCTTTGTCCCACCAAAAGCCAGTCTGGGGTTCTCTCAAACACCCCAGCCCCTGGAAAGAAGGGAGTTGCCATTACCTGTGCACAGGCATATTGCCCAAAAGTGAGGCTGCAGGGGGAGGCTTGGCCATGGGCTACCTCCTGAAGCATCTCCTGGGTGACACTGGGGAGAGAGAAAAGCAAAGACATTCCCCTCTGGGGCAGAACTGGCCTGGAGCTGGGGCTCTGTCAGCAAGAGAAGCAGCTGATGGCTCACATACCTCTTCACTGAAGCACACACGGAGGATTCTGAGTCCCAGAAAAAAAAGAGAGAGACATAAAGATAAAGGAGCAGTGCTAGGAACATGTTTAGAGGATATTCCTTATGGAGAACATTCAGTAAGAGACTCACCATTGAGAGGGGAGCTGGAGCACTGTGCCAGGAGAGAGAGAAAAGAGATGATGTGATTAGGCAGTTGCAACAGCAGCACAACATTTGTGATCATATCATTACCTACAGGGATGGAGCAGCCACCACCTCTCTGGGCACCCTGGCACAGGCTCTCACCACCCTCAGTGTCAACAATTTCTCCCTTCTCTCCAGTCTAAATCTCCCTCTTTAGCTTTAAACCATCCCCCCTTGTCCTGTCCCAACAGGCCCTGCTCAAAAGTCTGTCCCCATCTTCCTGACAGGCCCCTTGAAGTCCTGCAAGGCCCCCAGAAGGTCTCCCAAGTCCCTATCAGTAGGGGCTCTGTACTGGGAAGTTCAGGGTTCTGTGACTCCTCATGGGAGTTGGCCTTACCAGGTATGTCCCAGCAGAAGCTCCAGCAGACACCTGCCAACCTGGAAGACAACGTGCAGGGAGTTCAGGAGCAAATCCAGGACAAAGCTCCTTCCCCCAGCCCAGCCCCTCAACATCACTCATCTCATTATTTCATTTTCTCATTCTTGACCCAGTATCTCACAGAACCATTTCTGCTGGTTTCTCTTGGACTTTGAGAGCAGACATGAGGTGCCACCAGTTTGGGACAGCCCTCACATCACTCCTGCCCCAGAGCTCGACAGGGAAGTCCTGAGAGAAGCCAACTTGTCCCTGCTGGCTCTTGGCAGGTCTGAACAAACCCTCCTCTTGCCTCTTCCTTGTTTCCCAGCTTTCACATTCTTCCTGATGAAAACCTGTGAGCTGCCAGAGCTGGAGAGGTGGTGAAATGCAAGCTTAGGAAAGCAGGAACACCCAGAGACTCAAATCTCTGTGGTATTAGTGTTATTTACTTCAGATAAGGAGCTTGCTGAGCTCAGCATCCCTTGGGCACAGCAAAAAGGGGGAAGGAAGAGACTTCCCACTAGTTTGTGGCAGGGCAGAACAAGTCATGCAGTGAATGGTACAAGAACTGAGAGGCAGGGAAAAGGAGAAGGTAGTGGTGGGTTACCCTGGCAGGTTGAGTGTCACAATTAGCTAGCACAGCCCTTCACAACCCTTTTGGAGAAGAAATTTCCACTAACATCCAACCTAAACCTTCCCTGGGGCAACCTGAGGCTGTTTCCTCTTGTCCTGCCTCTTGTTCCTTGGGAGAAGAGCCCCTTTGTGTAGCTGTGGCTCAGAAGGTTGGTTGAAATGTTCCAAGTTCATGTTCTACTCTCAGCATCATTCACTACAAACATTATTCTTCCTTCCTCAGCAGGCTTGACATCAAGTGGTGACAGTTTCTAGAAGAAAAGATCCTACTCTGGAATCCCTTAGCATCAAAAAAGCAGAAGTGGGGAGAGCAGGGGAATAGAGAGATCAAGAGATTCAGGTAAGATCATGGCTTAGAGACTCCAGCAAAAGGAGCACTGAGCAGCCAGCTCTGCAATGGCAGGAGGAGAATCAATTCCAATTGTGTCTTTCCACCCTGTTTATTACAAAACCTAATTATTTTAGTTCACAGATATAATAATGAGCCTAATAAAGGCTGGGGATTTAGAGCAACCACCAAAATAATGATCTTTCAGCACAGTTTTCTCTCTTGAGGAGAGTTTTCTCTTTCTGAGGATTATCTCAGCTGCAGTTACTGGTAGGGAGAATCCTCCCTGGACCCCCATCACCCTCACAATGATACTCACCAAGCAGAAGGAGGAAGCCCAGCCCTGGGAGGAAAGGTGGCATTTCCACAGAGGTCTTCAGGGCACCCACACCTGCAAGGAGCCACCTGATTTCAGCCAAGAAAAAACAAACATGAATAATCCCAGAATCCCAGCATGGGGAGGGTTGGAAGGATCATCTGGTGCAACCCCCCTGTTCCAGCAGCTCACCCAGAGCAGGGGGCCCAGGATTGTGTCCAGGCACCTTTGGAATCTCTCCAGAGAAGGATAAAACACTTAATTTCCAAACCAAACTCCAGAGTAGGGAAGTTAAAAGGTGATTGTCTCCCAAGACACACCAACACCCTTCACAAAACAGGACCCCAAACACCCTACTGGGGGTCTGCACAGAGAGAATTCAGAGTTAATTAAGACATGATCAATGCCCTGTCAATCCAGCTCCCCTCTGGCAGAGGAGGGTAAGAGGTTGCACAACCCTGTTTGCCCAGTGAACTGTGGCACTTACCTCCAAGCTGGTCCCTTGGTGTGTGGGGCCACGACTCGGGGAGAGCTGCTTTTCTCTGAGCAAACCAGGGTGTGTCTCTGGCTGCTCTGAGCCTCCTCTGAAATTACAGGATGGATGGGGAGCCCTGGACACACCTCTTAAGTTCTTGAGAAGGCAAACGTTGAAGCAGGACAAAGCAATGTGGGTGATTTGTTAGGGCCTGTCACTCCCAGGATACGGTAGGAAACGCTGAGCAGGAGGGGAGCAGTGAGGAGGTGCCTCCCCCCTCCCTGTCCTGCCCCCCTGGGCATTTACAGGAGGCACCACAAAATAAATACTCCAGGACCTTCCTCCAGTTACTAAAGAAATCAGGGAATTTTCATGGAATGGGTTGGAAGGGACCTCAAAGATCATCCCCCTGCCATGGGCAGGGACACCTCCCACTAGACCCCATCCAAGCTGGGATGGAGCAGCCACAACCCCCCTGGGCAACCTGGGCCAGGGTCTCACCACCCTCAGAGTGAAGAATTTCCTTCTAATTCCCCATCTAACTCTCCCCTCTTCCAGTTTGAACCCCTTGTCCTGTCACTACAGGCCAGTGGAACTTGCAATGTTTGGTCCTCTTGAAAATTCTGCTTACCCAAGTCATCCCAGAGGTTCCCATCTCCCCATCACCAGAAGTAGCTTCTCCCTCAACAAATCTTCATTTATTTCCTTGCTGTAAAGATCCCAGGACATAAATTATGGGCTTTCCATCTCCTGCAGGCTGCTCTATCTTGAAAACTAACCAACATTCCTATGAAAGATTAAAAGATTACATTATTAAAGATTAAATTATTCATTATTCAATTATTATTCAAGGTTAAATTATTTACCTTATTTGGGTTTGGGGTCTTCTTCAGGAATGGTTCTGCCCTGCTCCTCCAGCTGAATCACACATGCTGGTCTTCTCCAGGATCAGCCCAGGGATCTCCTGCACTTGAGTTCTCCTCAAGCTCACTGTCAGCCTGCAAGAAATTCAGCAAGAAAATCAAAATGAGACCTTCTACCAAGGTATTCAATTCTATTCCACCCACTTCTCTTCACTGACCCTTGGATCTGACCCCCCCAAGTCACAACTCTCTCAGCTTCTCTGGAGGCACTGGAATAATTTTGCATCCTCAGATTGGATAAAAATCTTTTGTTTGGTCACTTCGTTGATGCCTTTCAAGACAAGTTTTTCCTGCAAACCATTTTTACCCCAGGCTTAGGCTTGTCCCATCTTGCCCACCCTATAACTCATGTGTTGGTGACACTGCTGAGAAAAGGCAGGGTTGAGTCACAGCATCACCATGGCCTCCAAGCCCAGCTCTCCCCACACTCCCACTTCCCTTCCCACACTTCACACCTTTACCAGCTATTTTGGGACCAGCACAACCCTGATTCATAAATGTAGTTTCACTCAGGGGTGCAGGGGATGCCCAGGGGGAAAGTGGCTCTCTAAAGCTCTCAAAATCTATCTAAACCTGCAATGAATCAGTTTGTGAAGAGGCAGAAGGAGCCTCTTCTCCGGGATGTCCAAGTGAAGTGTCCTCAGGGTGGATGGAAGGGGATCCTTCAAGTGGTTTCAAACTCAAAGCTTCCAGCCTCTGGCACCTTTTGGAGGTTGGCCATGGCAGAGGGTCAGGCTGCTGGGGAGCTCTGGACAAGTGTGGGGAGTCAAGGAAAATTCCCCAGGGCATCAGGAGGTGAAACACAAGAAGAGGAGAGCTCTGAAAAGCAGGAAAGACCTTTAAGGTCATGGAGTCCAACCTTTAACCCATCCCTGCCAGGGCACCCCTAACCCATGTCCCACATCTCCATGGCCTGGAAACCCCTCCAGGGATGGGGACTCCCCCACTGCCCTGCCCAGCCTGGCACAGCCCTGGACAGCAAGAAATTGTTCCTCATGTCCAACTAAACCTCCTCTGGTGCAACTTGAGGCTGTTTCTTGTCCTGTCACTAGCTGGGAAAAGAGACCGACCCTCACTTAGCCCCAACCTCCTTGTAGGGAGCTGTGCAGAGCCAGAAGGTCTCCCCTGAGCCTCCTTTTCTCCAGCTTAACACCCAAAGCCCCCTCAGCTGCTCCTCCAATGAGTCAGTGGCTGTGCAGCCCCAAGCCTGGCTCAAGTGTTCTGCAGTCACACCACACCACACTTGACTGCCAAGGTGTTCCTGCCATGCTAAGCGAGGTGTGGCAACAGACAATAAATCCTTTCCCATCCCTCCTCCTCCTCCTCCACACCCCCTGCTTGGCCCAAAGTCACTGCACCTCCCCAGGGCTTCCTCCCAGAACAAAAGGGGCTTTGTGCTTCCAGAGAGGAGCCAGGTCTCCCTCACAGGAACCTCTAGAACCTTGCAAGGTTCCCCCTCAACTTGCTGGGTCCACACAGGTGGTGTCTTTCAAAAACTTGAAGTTCTTTTTCCTGTTTCCTCTTCAGGTGTCTCATGAAGAAGAAATCTGTGAGGCCCCCACTGGGACCACATGATCCAGGCGTAAAAAAGAGGATGGGGAAACACCCAGCTCTAAAAAGGGAACTAAAGTCACTTTTTAGATCCATCTCAGGGCCTGGAGCATCTCTGTGGTGAGGAAAGGCTGAGAGCCCTGGGGCTGCTGAGCCTGGAGAAGCCTCAGAGGGGATCAGATCAATGTTTATAAATATCTGAAGGGTGGGGATCAAGAGGCTGGGGCCACACTCTTGTCAGTGGTGCCCAGATTGTCAGATTTATTCTCAATGCAAGCAGAGTTTCAGATTGACAGGGCTGCTCCTTATCTCAGCCTAGATCTTGAAGGGAAAGGGTGAGTGTGGAGGTCACATCCCACCACAGCCCCTGGGGGTGACGTGCCTGCCTGGGAAATGTCAGCTGGTGAGATCTCTATAAACAAGGCAACACTTGGTTCAACGAGCAGCTTGGCTCACCTCTGTTTGCTCAAGCATCCAGTTACCTCAGGGAATGTGTGGAAAGAAATGTTACTGGCTTGGAGATGTCACTGTGCCCACACCTCCACATGCCAGGGAGGTCACCAGAGCCTGAGACTGGAGGTTGGTGTTTCCCAGCTCGAGCAAGAACCTCTCTCCTCATGTGATCATGTTAAGGGCCTGCCCTTGAGGCTACTTCTCCACTGCCAAGGAGGAGAGGGGGAAGCCAAGGGTGTCAGAGACCTGCCTACCATCAAGGAGTCATGGTTTGAAGCTAGGAAAGGATAGAAAGATATTAGGATATTAGATAAAAGTTCTTAAAGAACTTAGATAAAGGGATATTAGAAAAAAGTTCTTTAATCTGAGGGTGATGGATCAGTGGAAGGGGCTGCCCAGAGAGGGGGTGGAGGCCCCATCCCTGGAGTCCTTCAAGGTCAGGCTTGATGGGGCTCTGAGCAGCCTGCCCTAGGTAGAGATGTCCCTGCTGGGGTAGGGAGGTTGGACAAGACCTCTAGAGGTCCCTTCCAGCCTAGAATATTCTAGGATTCTATGAAACACCCCAAATCCTTGGTCACTACAGTCCTGAGCTGTAGTAACTCCAGAGCAAACCCTGCTCTGGCCAAACAACCCTCCCAGAGCTCTTCTCCACGTGCTGCCAAGGGAAGTGTCACAGAGACTGACACAACAAAGGCAGTGGGGATGATTTAGACAGGATAAAAAGGCTAAAACCCAGCAGTTTACAGCTGGAATAAACCCCCAACTCCTTCCCCCAAGGTTTACAGGAGGGATTTTCCTTGCTTTCCACCTCCCTCTCTCCTCTGTAGTCTCNGACACCTGTAGAGGGGGACAGCTCACACACAGCCCCAAGAAAGGAGGGGTGAAAAGAGAGCCCAGAGATGTAGCTCAGGAACTAGGAAGCCTAACTCAACTCCTAAAAAATTAAATCATTATTTAATCATTAAAACCTGGCTCTCACTCTCCCTAAACCACCTCCTTCAGCACCTTCTCCCTGCACCCACTTAGCCCCTTGGTCTGCCAAGCACCTGCAAGGGGTTTACAATTTTGTTTAACAATTTAAATTGTTAACAATTGTTCAACAATTAAATTCCTGGGAATTGTTGAACAATTTCAATCCCCCTAAAGAAAGAGCAGGACACGTTACAGATGAACTCTCAGCCTTCCAGCTCTGGGACTCTCATTGCCAGAGAGAAAGTAAACCTGGAAGATGAGCCAGAAGGGATTTCCTCCTGCTCCAGGGTCACCTTGATCTCAGTCCAGCCCTTAGTCTGGTTTAACTTCTCTGCACAGAAAGGTTCTTCCTCTGAGGGACTGGAGGAAGCCACCCCACACCTCCAACCAGGGGGGAAAGAGCAAAGACTTCTCCATTGACTTATGAAAGGTCATTAGACCTTTGCAGACCAGCCCCTAAACTTGATAACATCCATTAAAACATTTTAATGAGTGAATAAGAGACTCTGCTGCTTGTTCACCCAAGTTCCCAAGCCTGTGCACACCCCAGCCCTGCTTCACACCCCCTGTGACCACTCTGGGGCTGCCCCAACAGCAGCAGAGGTGGTGGGAGTGTCAGGGAAAGGAAACCCCAGCACCTGCCTTGCTCTGCTCTCCAACTCCAGTGACAAAAGAAAACCTGGGCTGCCAAGGTCAACTCCCCAGCAAGGACAGGGTCAGGCCATGCTTCCAACTTTTGTTGTTAAGCAGGAGAGGAAGGAAGGGGAGGAGAGCAGCAGGGAAGAGAAATGGTGGTTGTTTTGCCAATTTTTCCTTCACCACTCAAAACTTGAGGCTTTCTAACAGCACCTGCTTCAATTTCCTCCTCCTTCCTCAGAGCTCTGATTTCCTAGGAAGCACCAAAGTTCACAAAATGATGCTGCTGAAGTCAACCAAGATCATCTTCCCCCAAACCCAGGCAATGACTCTGCTCTAAAGGGGCTGTTTTCTTGCAGACAAGACACCAAAAATTAATCCTTCTCCTCAAGCACATCATAAATTATATGGTCTGGCAGAAAACAAAACTACAGGCCAACAACTGCCCCCTCTGGTTTGTCTACATGAAGCCAACTTCCTTAAAACACCAAAAAAAATACAGGTTTCTGAAAAATATCCTATTTTATTTCCTAGAGTCAAAGGATTCAACACCATAAATTATATGGCCTGGCAGAAAACAAAGCTATAGGGCAACAACTGCCCCCTCTGGTTTGCCTACCTGAAGTCAACTTCCTTAAAACTCAAAAAAACTCCTTAAAAGTCCCAAAATGTCCTACTTTATTTCCTAGAGTCCCGAGATTCAAGAGTCCTTTCCACCTGCCAACAGAATTGAGAGATCCAACAGCTACATCAAAACCTACCTGAGCCAACAAGCCCATTCCCCAGGTAACAGCAGCAAAAAAGTGAAATAATTCTAAAGGCCAAAGGATGGAGAGTGTTCCCAGAATGTTTCCAGCCTACAAAGTATCAGCCAGGGGTTCCTACCTTCCCTGAGCAGGAACAGAGCAGCTCCAGGCTTCATTTCAAGTCTCCATGAGGCTGGCCCTTGTCCATGGGTCCTGCNCCTCTGTGTTGCTTGAAGTCAAAACCCACCTGCATCTAACCCTCAAACCCTGTTCTGAATCACTCTGACAGATTTTCCTCTCTCAACAAGGTTCCTACTCATGCTGGTGGCCAAGTGGCTGGATCAGAGAGAAGCACTGGTCACCAGTCTGGGATTCTGTGGTTCTAAGGCAGAGCTCTGACAGGCACTCCTGAACCTCCAGTGCAAGGAAGCTGCATTTATACCTTCAAGAAAATGGTATAAAAATAATCAGCCACCTGCCAACAAACTTTGGGTGTCCTCTGTTGCTTCTCCTATAGCAAGGCTGACACCTTGTGATGCAACAGAGCAGCCTGACCTGCCCTCTCCTAAATGTTTAAATATATATATAAAAAATATATATAAATATAAATATATAAAATATATAAATACATAAAATATATAAATATATTAAAATATACATATATATATTTTTATATATACACACATGTGTGCACATAAAATATA
>VYZX01017786.1:12442-45116 GCA_013401335.1 Brachypteracias leptosomus
AAGTTCACAAAATAATGCTGCTGAAGTCAACCAAGATAATCTTCCCCCAAACCCAGGCAATGACTCTGCTCTAAAGGGGCTGTTTTCTTGCAGACAAGACACCAAAAATTAATCCTTCTCCTCAAGCACATCATAAATTATATGGTCTGGCAGAAAACAAAACTACAGGCCAACAACTGCCCCCTCTGGTTTGTCTACATGAAGCCAACTTCCTTAAAACACCAAAAAAAATACAGGTTTCTGAAAAATATCCTATTTTATTTCCTAGAGTCAAAGGATTCAACACCATAAATTATATGGCCTGGCAGAAAACAAAGCTATAGGGCAACAACTGCCCCCTCTGGTTTGCCTACCTGAAGTCAACTTCCTTAAAACTCAAAAAAACTCCTTAAAAGTCCCAAAATGTCCTACTTTATTTCCTAGAGTCCCGAGATTCAAGAGTCCTTTCCACCTGCCAACAGAATTGAGAGATCCAACAGCTACATCAAAACCTACCTGAGCCAACAAGCCCATTCCCCAGGTAACAGCAGCAAAAAAGTGAAATAATTCTAAAGGCCAAAGGATGGAGAGTGTTCCCAGAATGTTTCCAGCCTACAAAGTATCAGCCAGGGGTTCCTACCTTCCCTGAGCAGGAACAGAGCAGCTCCAGGCTTCATTTCAAGTCTCCATGAGGCTGGCCCTTGTCCATGGGTCCTGCTTGTGCCCAAGATCTTCTTTGTTCAATGCCAAATTGAAGGTGTGGAGCTGAAAGTCTGTGCAGTGATCACCAAGGTTGTAGTAACTCATTCCTGGTAACAACTGGGCTTCAGAGGAATGACAATAACCCACAACCCAAGCAGGAAAAGTCTCTATCATGTAACTACTGAATGAGCAACTCCACATAATTTTGTATGGAAGGACCTAATTCTCACTATTATTTTTCCTGTGGAGGAACTAAGTGCTCAGAGCTTGGAAGACTTACTAGGAGCTAATTTGGGGTTTCAACTAGAGCAGGTTGCTCAGAGCTCCATCCAACCTCCCCTGCAATGGTCCCAGGGATGGGGCAGCCACCACCTCTCGGGGCAACCTGGCACAGGCTCTCACCACCCTCAGCACCAACAATTTCTCCCTTCTTTCTAGTCTAAATCTCCCCCTGTTAGTTTCAAACCATCCCCCTTTGTCCTGTCCCACCAGACCCTGCTCAAAAGTCTGTCCCCACCTTTCTGACAGGCCCCTTGGAGTACCAAAAGGCCACCAGAAGGTCTCCCTGGAGCCTCCTCTTCTCCAGGCTGAACAAGCCCAGCTCTCCCAGCCTGGCCTCCCAGCAGAAATGAACACAGAAAGCTGCTCAGGGAGGATTTACACCTTCAAATCCCTGTAGAACCTCCCCAGCTGCCTTCCTGGTGGAAGAGCAGTACCAAGAAGGCCACATGAGGTTTCAAACCTACCCCCACAAGCTCGAAGGCTTCGAGGACCCATTTTCCACAAGAACAACACAGACCTCATACTGTTTACACCGCCAAAGGCCACGATATCTCCCTCCCTACGGCACCTACACCTCACCGAGGCCTAAAACACCTTCCACCATCCCTTCTAAACCACCAAGGGCCCTGCTAGAAGGTTCCTCAGCCCCTTCAGCACCAGAACTCCCCTTTTCCATCCTCCTCTCCCCTCCGCCATCGCCTCACTTTCCGGCAGCGTGGCCTTTTCCCTTCCTTTTACGACAGTGCGGCAGCTCCCGCCCTCCCGCTGGCTGCCGCGCTTTGCGGCAGCGCGGCCGTCATGGCGTCTCCCTTCAGCGGGGTGCTGCAGCTCACCGACCTCGACGATTATATCGGGCCCTCGCAGGTGGGTGCGGGCCGGGGAGGGGCTGCCGGAGCCGGGGGCTGCTCGGAGATGGGCTGCGGCCTCATAAGGGGGCGGGGAGGGGCTTCCCCGGCCCCCGCCAGCGCCCTCTGGGGAGGGTGCGAAGATGGGGCTGAGGGGAGGGGGTGACCTGAGGGAGGCCAAGGGGCTTGATGCCCTTTCTGAGGTCATTCGAGTGCTGTTAAATTAAATAATAAAGGGAAAAAAGCACGGAGATCCCTCAGTGTGTCTTGCAGCCAGTGCTCTGGAGTGGAGAGGGCAGCAGCTCCAGAGAAATCGTGGTCATTCCCACCCCAGTCTGGAAACTGCCCTATTGAATGTTAATCTAAACCCCTCCAAGAAAAAACTTAAGCCTCAACAAGTTTCCTTGCACACTACCCATCCGCTGCATCAATTGAAGGTCATAGAATGGTTCGGAAGGGACCATAGAGATCATAGAATCATAAGATTGGCAGGGTTGGAAAGGACCTTAAAGATCATCTAGTTCCAACCCCTCTGTCATGGGGGCGATTGTAGATGTTCCTGCTCCCTCCAGGGGGGTTGGACTAGATGACATTTAAAGGTCCCTTCCAACCTAAACCACTCTTATTCTATGATTCTGTTCCAGGGTGACAGAGAGGTGGGAATAAGCAGCAGGGACGGGGCAAGACTCTTCTTTTTAGAGGCTTCAAGCAGTAGCAGAAGTACAAAATATTAATCCTGGGTGCATTGCTGACAAGTAGAGCCAAAAAACTACCCTGAAATGAGATCAGGGGATAGAGCAAACCCTTTAACTCTCCTTGCAGTGAAGTCACTCTCCTGGGGAAGTCTTTCGACCTGCTTTTCTGTTTCAAGTGGAGATCTTTGCTTGTTTTATTCAGTGAGCATGACTGAAGGATCAATGATTTGTTCCTGCTACTCTCAGAATCTTGCAAAACAGAGTAAAGCTGGATTAATGTAGGAGGGGGAGACCTGGAGGTGTTGGCAGAGCAAGGATGTTAAAAGGCAGAGAGAACCCGAGCTGTGGAAGGAGGACAAGGAGTCAGGAGGGGCCTGCCCAATAAAAATCACACCAAAGCCCCCTTGGGATTTGCTTGTAGAGCAGCCCAGAAAGCTGGAAACCAGCCCTTGGAGGTTGTCAGAGCCCTGTGGCCATGAAGTGGAACTTCATTGGCACCAGCCCCATGTTGACTGGAGCGACCACGCCTCCACCAGTTGAAGTTTCCAGTGAGGAGAGCTGCTCAGCTGGGGAATTCTGGAGGGGAGGAGTGTGCAGGAAAGGCTCTGGTCCCTCCAGGGCTCTGAAAACAGCTCCTAAAGAACAGCAGAGTGCTCCTCTGGTCTTGGTGGGATGCTGGAAAAGTGCTCCTTCTGTAGAAAAGGGGTAAGGAGGGTTTGCTTGGACATTTTCCTGGGGTGGTTATAAGTAAATCCAGCAGCATTCCCTCTAGAGCTAGGGTTTGATCACTCCAGTTTCTATTCAATCTACATCTTCTTTGCTCATCTCCTCACTTTGGGGCTTCATTTCCCTTTCAGGAATGCATCAAGCCAGTAAAAGTGGAAAAAAAGCCTGGAAAAGCAGCAGCTAAGATCAGAATAGAGGCTGATGGGAGCTATTTCCAGATCAACCAGGTATGTGGGGGTTTTCCTTCATTCTTGTGGGGTTTTTCTTCCTTCTTGTGTAAAATACCCAGAAGATGTGAGTGTACTGGTAAGAATTTGAATAGTCCTGCAGCTATTTCATGCCTCAGAGAGGAGCAAGATGTTAGAAAAGCATCCCTGGTGCTGTCAGCACTCTCTTATCCCTTTTCCAAAGTCCAGCTTTTGAATTACCTGGTTTCAGAGGCAGCAATTCTGATTTAGAATTAATTAAAAATGCCATTAATTAGAGAGGATTTTCTGTGTAAGTGCAGATAACCAGAGCAGTCTATTTTGCCATCAGTATTTAAGTATTTTGCTATCAATATTTAAGTATTTTGCCATCAATATCTAAGTATTAGCAATTTAAAGATAATTTGTGACAACTTATTTTCCTTATGTCATACAGCACACAAAGAGATTCAGTTGGATACTCTTAAATTTTGCTCTGATTTTTTTTAAATAATACTTATTATTATATTATATTATTATTATAAGTTATTCAGCAACCTGCAGAATTCATAAGCCTCCTGGTACATAATTATTGCTGAGTTTTGGGGAAGGATTTCCCTGTTTTCACAGAAAAAGTTACATTTCTTTCCTAACCAAGCTGGGAATTGATTGAGAAATGATATTTTTCAACTTGAGGCAGGTGGTGATTTGAAGAAGGAGGTTCCAGCCCTCCCAAAGGAATCTAGTTTCTTATTTTCAAATTTTAATTTAATAGCAACCTAATTGCTTGGTCTGCTTTGTGACTCTTTGACAAGTGCTGGTTAGGGGGAGAGTCTCAGGGGAAAGTGACTTATTCAGGTCAAATATTATGAAAGTTGTGCTCTTGGTCTTGCTGAAACTTTCCTCAAGTTCATAGAATCACAGGATGGGTTGGTTGGAAGGGCCCTTGAAGATCATCTAGTTCCAACCCCCCTTGGCAGGGACACCTCCCACTAGAGCAGGTTGCTCCAAGCCCTGTCCAACCAGGCCTTGAACACCTCCAGTGTTGGGGCATCCACAACCTCCCTGAGTTGCTTCTCCTCAGCATATTTCCATCCCTGTGCCAAAAAATCCTATTAAATCAGCAAACTTTAAAGATACTTGTCTCAATCCTCATCTTACTACAAAGAAAAGTTACTTTTTTTTTTTTTAGTGATGACCCAAAAGGGCAACATCTTTGTCACAACACAGAGTAAAGGTGGGAAAACTGCTGCTTAATTCTACATCAGAATTAAATCCAACCTCTTTCTTTCCAGGATGGGGGAGCACAGAAGCTGGAGAAGGCTAAAATCACCCTCAATGACTGCTTAGCTTGCAGTGGCTGCATCACCTCAGCAGAGAGTGTTTTAATCACCCAGCAGAGCCACGAGGAGCTCTGCAAAATGCTGATGTTCAACAAGGTGGGTGACAAGTCACAGCTGCAGAGTTGGAAGGTCTCAGGAGGTTGGTGTGAAGCATCCACAGAAGCAGGTGTGGAAACAGCCACACATCAAAATTTGAGAGATCTGGAGGATTCCAGGATGTTCTCAGGGTGCTTTTTAAAAAGAAATCCTGGGGTTGGAAAAGACCTTTAAGAAGTTACTGACTTCAGAGTTAAACTGGGAGATCTTTTGGGAAATACTGGGAGATCTTTTGGGAAATGCAGAACTTTGGGGTGTTCTCAGCCTGCTGAAAGCTCTGCCTGGGCCACGTTCCTGCCTGAAGTGTGGTGGGGGGTGTGTGTGTTTGTTCCAAAGGCTGCTGCTCCTGGCCAGCAGAAACTGGTGGTGGTTTCTGTGTCCCCACAATCCAGAGCTTCCCTGGCTGCACGATATCAAATGGGAGTTGTGGAGACAGCAAAGAAGTTGACTTCATTCCTCAAGGGTTTAGGTAAGTGTGGGTTTGTTTGGGGGGGCTGCTGGGGTCACTTAGAAGCACAAGTTTAAGTGAACACACCCCCAGAGGGGTTAAATTGCTGCTATCCTGAGGAAAAAGGGAACCAAGGCAGGAGATCTGTCAAATATGAGTTCTTCTGAGGGAAAACCCACCAATTATGGTTCACTCCAGAACATTCTTTATCTGGGTCTCTTATAAAGACCAGAGAAGGTTTTCCAGAAGACATCCAGAAAGGAATTCAATGTATGTCATAGAATCTTGTAACTAATTTAATTGTAACTAATTTAAGACTTTCTTCTCCAAGTAGAGAGTAATAAAAGATTGAATAAAATAAAAGGTGGTGCTGAATCAAGTACAACCTTCAGAGATGGCAAATATTTAAGTGGGAATCCCATATAATGGTATAAACCACAGGCAAATGAAAAGATGCAGGGTGTAGTTACTCCTCCCCCAGGCAAATGAAAAGATACAGGGTGTAGTTACTCCTCCCCCAGGCAAATTAAAAGATACAGGGTGTAGTTACTCCTCTAAAGCTTTTCTTTCAGTTTTGGGGGAGAAAAACTTGTTGTTCTTCACTGATTTAAGGTAAAAAGTGAAGCATCGTGGCCTCCTCTTCTTTTTATCCCAAGGTTGATGTGATTGAACCTCCCCATGGACTCACAACATTTTATAATTGGTATTAAATAAAATATAAACTGTCTTGTATGATAAATTTGGAGTGGTGGAAGGAACTTACCTCCTAGCTTTGCAGTCCTCCCATCCCTTGTGCTCCTCTTGCTGGGGAAACATCTCACTCCCAAAGCAGAGGTTGATACCTGTAGGTAAAACAAATGAAACTGGTTTGACTGGGGGCTTTTTGGTGCAGTTTACACTTTTTGGGGGGTTTTAACAGAGGTGTTGTCCTGCTGCCCAGGTGTGCACCATGTTTTTGACACGACTTTCCCAAGGAACTTCAGCTTGCTGGAGAGCCAACGAGAGTTTGTGAAACGCTTCCAGAGGCAAGCTGAGGACAAAAAGGCTCTGCCAATGCTGGCTTCTGCCTGCCCAGGTATGGCCTGCAGTTAATTATGGAAATAATAAACTAATTTAAGAATAGTACGCTAGAAAAAAAAGATATTCAAAAGCTAGCAAGGGAAGTTTAAGGTTAAAAGAGTTTAAAGAAGTTTAGATGGGGAGATTCACTTTGAGGATTACACCCCTCACAACAAAGGGATCTTGGTTAGTGGCAGTGTCTGTACACAGTGATCTATACACTTATCTATTGATCTCCAAAATAAATCTTATAGAATCATTTAGGTGGGCAAAGACCTGGAGGATCATCAAGTCCAACCTTTGTCCAACATCTCCCTGACCCCCAGACCATGTCTCAAGCTCCACATCTACTGGTTTGTTGAAGCCCTTCAGGGATGGGGACTCCAGCACCTCCCTGGGCAGCCTGTCCCAGTCCCTGACCACTCTGCCAGTAAAGAACTTCTTCCTGATGTCCAATCTAAACCTCCCCTGGGGCAGCTTGAGGCCATCACCTCTTGTCCTGTCATTAGTTACTTGAGAGAAGTGCCCAACCAGCCTCACCACAACCTCCTTTAAGTATCTTGTTACATTTCCTTTGCTTTTTATGCTGAAACAAGGCTGAAAATGGTTATTAATGGGTCCTAAGCCCAGGGTTGGGGGCAAGGTGGGCAGAGCAAAGGGCTGCTTGGTTTTTTAACTGAATTTGCTCATTGCACTCCTCAGGGTGGATCTGCTATGCAGAGAAAACCCACGGCAGCTTCATCATCCCTTATATCAGCACCACCAAGTCTCCACAGCAGGTCATGGGCTCCTTGATCAAGGGCTATTTTGCAGAGCAGCAGGTGAGGGGCTGAAATCTTCTGTGCTTAACAACAAACTGCTAAAATCTGAGCTGATACTTTCTTTTGCTACGTGCTCTACATGAGAGTTTAAAGGTAAAAATCACCTTGCAGAAGCCAGCAGAGGCAGCATCTATTTTATCTGATGAGAAGTCACTGACAGCTGCATGGACTGCTTAAAACCTCTGCTTGTGTTGGGGGGGGGCCACAAAAACTTCTTTTTCAGTGTCTTCATGCTCCCATCTTGTCTGCACGTGGTATTTTCGTGTTGTTTCAAGTGGGTGAATAACTTAAATGATCCTTAGACCAAACTCCAGCCAGTGCCTACGTGCAGATCATGTCTTGTCTACAACTGACTTGCTTGTTCCCAGCTCAGTGTTTTGTCTCAGTTTGACTTGGTTCTGTTCTCAGCCTGTAACCTCTGGAACCTTTCCAAGTGTAAATTTGATAGCTGCTTGTGCTCATAGCCCAGATTCCTCCAGTGAGAAGCTGAAGCACCACTTCTGATGGGGTGATTTATTGCCCATTAGTGAGCAGCACTTTAACATGAGGTAAAAGCTGATGGCTGCAAGCTCCTCACAAAAATTGGCAGCTCCTAAAACATTTGGCACGAGACACTGAAGCAAGGCCTGGAGTCAATGACTTTGTTTTCTCAGCCTGGGCTTATTTCTTGGATGCTTGGGAGGTGTTTGGCCAACTCCAGGTCATGCCTTAGCTACTGCTGCAGGGACTGGGGTTTAGCAGCATGGAGAGAGCTTATTTTCTAACTGCTTAATTAGGATTTCTCTTCACTCACTGACTTTGTGCAGATCTGCACTAGCAAAGAGAGGTGGGGGGAAAGCTGGAACAGATCATGCTGCTGACACTTGCTATGAGCTCAAATTGGCTTCTCTGAGAGAAATAATTTAATCTAAGTCTGTGTTTCTATATATATATATAAAAATATAAATGTTCAGTACTAGTGGGGGGTATTTCCAGAGGCTTGGTGGCTTTAATGTCATCATTCTCAGTCACACCTGGAGAACATCTCCCCCCAGCTGCAGAGCTTTGTCTTTCTTGCAGCACCTCACCCCTGAGCAGATCTACCATGTCACAGTCATGCCCTGCTATGACAAGAAGCTGGAGGCCTCCAGGCCAGACTTCTTCAACCAGGAGTTCCAAACCAGGGAGGTGGACTGTGTCATCACCACAGGTAAGAGGAGCCCAGGGTGCTCCAGGTGATTTCCTCACCCCTTTGTCTCTGAGGAAGGATAATGCTGTCTAATTACACCTTAATAAT
Source organism: Brachypteracias leptosomus (assembly GCA_013401335.1). Classification (NCBI taxonomy): domain Eukaryota; kingdom Metazoa; phylum Chordata; class Aves; order Coraciiformes; family Brachypteraciidae; genus Brachypteracias; species Brachypteracias leptosomus. Next base: position 20,900 of record VYZX01017786.1, read on the forward strand.
GCAAAGAACATCCTGGTAAAAATCTCAGATGTGCTGCTCTGTAGGTTTTGGGTTCCTTTGTCCCCCAAATTAAGAATTTTTTCTGTCTGTGGTCCTGTTTTAGGAGAAGTGCTGAAGCTGTTGGAACAAGAAGGGGTCTCTCTGTCAGAGGTAGATCCTGCTCCCTTGGATACCATGTAAGAACAAATCCACTCTTGCATCTTCACTCATCTCCTTTTCCATCCAGCATTTGTAGAGTTCTTCAGCAGAACTTGCCTTTCCTCTGCTGCTCTCCACAAGGCTGCATTTCACTCTCATCACTACAATTGTGCGTTAAAATAATCTACAGAATAGGATAAATTCCCACTTTGGGAGAATCTCTAACTAGTTGTTCTTGGTTTTAGTAGCCCCAGGATTAGCAGCACTCACTGTTAAGTGGCTAAAATCAGCTCAGCAAGAGCAGAATGGCAAAATAATCATGCAGAGAAGTACAAATTATTTACTTCAGTTAAATTACTCACACTATAGCTGATGAAATCCCCCAAAAATCTACCTGCAGGCTCTGAAAAGTGGAAGGATCTGGATCAGTGATCAAAGTTTCTAAGCCAAACCCCATTCCTGCTCTATCCTCAGTTTATCTCTGTTCCTACTTATCAGAGTTACTGTCAAGATGCCAGAATTAAAGCAGAAATAATATTTAGGTCACTAAAAAGATCTGTAAGAAAATAATGAGGTCTAAACCACGTGCAAACCAGGTGAGGCTTGAGTTGCTTCAGCTAAAAAGTGACATCTGGGTGAGTCACAACTGCAGAGAGATCTCAGTGGCTATGGAAACATCAACATCACATTTGACTGGTCTAAATGGCCATGCAGTGGTGATTCCACACTATTGGATGGTCTCTTGCCATCCAACCCCTTTCATGTACTTAATTTTAAAGAAGAGATTTAAAATAATGTGCATTCCTAGACCCTCACTTTCCTTCTGCTCCCTTTCAGTGGATCAGTAGATCTAGATTTTATATAACATCTTTGCCACTAAAGATCTGTCTACACACACTTTTTCCAGGATTAAGTGTATAAATTACATGCATCAATTATTTTCCCCATCAACAAATAAAACCCTCCTCAACTAGAATAACTATCAGTCTGGTTGAGTCCCAAAACAACTCAAGAAGTTGCCTATGTAAACAAGTCCCTCTAACTGCTGTATTATCACATCACTACCAGAAAATTGAGGAGAAATAAGATTCTGAAGGGTTTGGGTTCCCTTAGGAACTGACATTCTGGAAGTGTTGGTTATAAGAGAGCTGCTGTGGTGTTTTCACCACTACCAGAAAATTGAGGGGAAAAAAAAAAGCAAGCTTTGGGTTCCCTCAGGAGCTGACATTCTGCAAGTGTTGGTTATCACAGGGAACTGCCTAATTAATTGATAACAATCTCTGGCCAGCTCCTGAGGGGCACATTCTGAGCAGCAGAGGCCTCGTGCTGGTGGTGCTGAAGTGCCTCTCTAACCTCCAGCTCCCTTGAACACTCCCAGTAAATGAAGTGGTTGCAAACAGCACGTCTCCCTCCAGCCTGGGAGCGTTCACATCCCCCAGCCCAGGGGCTGGTGTTCAGCTCATCCCCCAGCACGTGGAAAAGCCCATTAAGAGGTTATTACTTTTGGCAGCAAGGAGGGGCTGAAGTGCCAGAAATCCCCAGACTTTTGCTGGTGCACCCATTTGCTCCAGGCCAGCCCTGGAGCTTCCTGGCAGGCTCAGCTGAAGGAGCAGCAGTACGTGAGGCCAGACACACTGAAACACTGGGGTGATGAAGCTCAGTTCCTGTAAACAAGAGCAGATTAAAAATAGTTTTCTGGGGGTGGTTGGAGGCTTGAGTGTTGCCTTCTGCAGTTCTTCCAGAGCTTGAGATTTTTATCTTCAAGAAGCAACATCTTGAAAGGAGGTTGGCCTGGATTCAAGTGTTTTCCCTTCTGCAGCTGTCAGGAGGAGAACACGAGTGATCAGAGCTGCTGAGCAGAGCCCTCAGCTTGTTATTCCCTCCTAACAAAAGCTATTGTTGTGGCTTCCAGCTGGGGAGCTGCTCTCAAGAAGCATTAGCTTGACCTCTGGGTGGTGAGGCAGGAGTAAAATCACAGATCTCACATTAACAGAGTTGTTCCACATCACAAATGTGTGGAGCTTGACCCAGGATCCTGCTGAGGACAGTTGTGGATGGAGCAAGTGTCCTGGTGTTGGTACCTTTGTCCACTTCTTGGCTGTGAGGCTGCCCAGAGAGGTTGTGGAGTCTCCTCTGCAGAGATTCCAAACCCACCTTGGGCATCCTGCTCTGGGTGAGCTGCTGGAGCAGGGAGGTTGGACCAGATGATCTCCAGAGGTCCCTTCCAACCACGAGATGATGGGATTCCCTCCTCTCTTCCCTAAGTGCTCTCAGGGTGTTTGTAGAGGTATTAGGAAGTCAACAAAATTCCAGTTAATTCCCCTGTAACATCCCCAAGCCTATTTTTGATACCTGAAGTTGGCAGTGCCTGGGCCAGGCCTTGTGGGGACAACATTTCCACTGAGCTTGACCAGAGGCTGCTGGGCAGCACAGAGTTAAACCTCCTGAGCTCTGTAGCTATAAATATTTGGTTCCCAGGAGAAAGGGAGAAGTGAGGAGCCCAAAGGGAGCTGGGCTGGGGCTTGTCCTGTTGCTTTTGAGTCCCCTGGATGTTTGTGTTGGCTCTTGGGTTGTACCAAAACATCTCAAAGTGCCTCTCTCTTCATGTCCCCCAGGTTCAGCAGTGCTGCAGAGGAGGAGCTCAGGAGCCACTCTGGAGGAGGTTCTGGGGGCTACTTGGAGCACATCTACAAACACGCAGCCAAGGAGCTCTTTGGGATGCAAGTGGACACAATCCAGTACAAACCTTTAAAGTAAGAGGTTTGAAGCCCTGCAGAGAGCCCTGATTTCATGGCAGTGCTCCCCAGGCTGTTCTCTTGCTGCTTTGCAACCTTAAACATCTTCCTTCAAGCCTGGGAACTGGCTTCTCACTCCCCCAGTTGCTGGGTGATAAATCAGCCAGTGCTCCACGAGTCCTTTCCCTTGGAGGCTCCTGGTCCCTTCACCACCCACACACTGAGGGATATTTCCCAGTGTCAAGTTGCAGGGCATTTTTAGAGGGGTTTAGGAGGCAGAGCTCACACAGATCTGGGCTTCCTCCCCTGCAGTCGGTCGCTGGGCTGTTAATCTGGCTCTCACAGGACAGAAAATCTCTGCCAGGGCTTTGGTCTCTGCTTTAATTCTTGGGGTAAAAGGAAACTAGCTGGAGTTTGGGCTCATTCAGCTGAGATTCCTGCTGGCTCCCCAGTTAGGAGCCATCCAGATACCATTTGTAAGGGATTATATCCCTAATTAGCAATATTTCTGGTGAGGAGCCTCTGGCCTAGGAAGCAGAAGAAAGTCCCCCCGAGTCTCAGGATTAAATACTTGATAGAAATCAAATTACCTACTGTTTTTTTATCCACTAACCTTCAGGGTCTGGATGCCTTCAAGGATGGTTTGCTCCCTGGTTTTGTGACCTCTGACCATTCCAGAGTGGCCTCACTAATGTCTGAAGTTGGCTGAAACCAGCTCTGAAGGCCCATCACAGTGGAACTTGTGTTTGGGCTCCATTTCCTTGGCTTTTTAAGGGTTTATTCAACCCAAGTGTTCTCCAAACTCAGTTCAGGTGGCAGGTCCTCCAACAAGAGAGGAGGAGGATCTCTATCTAAAAGCTCCTTCATTCCTCTAGCAAAGAATTAGGGCAGCTCTTGACAAAGATCTCCCAAAGAACTTTGTTTTCAGGCTCTTTGAAGTTTAAAATAGAAGCTAATTAGGAGAAAACATTTTTTCCTCTGCTCTCAATCCTCAGGAACAAGGACTTCCAGGAGGTGACCCTGGAGAAGGATGGGGTGATCCTGCTCCACTTTGCTCTGGCATATGGGTTTAGAAACATCCAGAACTTGGTGCAGAAGCTGAAGAGAGGGAAATGCCCCTATCACTACGTGGAAGTCATGGCCTGCCCCTCAGGTAGGGGGTTTTCTCTGTTATCTCCCATAGATAAACCACCCTGTACCCAAAATGTAAGAAAACCAGGCAAGTTCTCCCATCCTGAGCCTTGAAACCCTCGAGATGTGGTAGCAGCAGAATTCCAGAGCTGCTTCTGTGTCTTTTCTTGCCTAGAAGCTGCTGATTCTTCAGGATTTCAGGAATGAGAGTTAAATTCATTGGCATAAAATCTGCATAATCACTGCTCCTGATCTTCTGAGCTCTGAGGTTCTTCCTCTGGAGTTACACAAACCTGACCATTGTACTCTTAGAGAATCATTGAGCTTGGAAAAGACCTCAAGGATCATCAAGACCAACATCTCCCTGGCCCCCAGACCATGTCTTGAATCTCTTAGAGATTACTTGCTATGGCTGGTGAAGGAAAAGGCTCCTGTGACCTGTTTTATTCCCTTTTCCACTTGGTGCAAGGCCTCCTTTTGCTCCTTCCTGCCTCTCTGAATAAATCCATGAGCAGAGAGAGCAGGAGCAGCTGCTCAGGGCTCTCCCCTAAGGGTCTCCCCAGCTTCCCAGCCCAGGAGGACACACCTTTGGGCCCCTACATGCTGCATGGCTCAACTCAGAGTGCACCCCCTACCCAGGCACCTTTATCTCACCCTCAGTCACAACTCTGAGGTGGTTCTTACCTGGTTTGGGGTCTGGCCACAGCTCCCTGGTGCTTCTTCCCCTTGTCTCCTGGAGCACCCCAAGCTGATGATCTCCTCTCTAGGGCTGGTGGGAGACAACTGAGGAGTAAACCACCTTTATAATGGTTTGGTTGCTCTAACTCCTTGCAGGTGCTGAGTAAATTGATTGCAGGTGAGGTTTTTAACCTGAAACACCTTCTAAACCCAGTGACATTCTCTCCCTTGGTTGCCCACAGGTTGTTTGAATGGAGGTGGCCAGATCAAACTCCCTGGAGAATCCAACAAGGAGCAGCTGCAGCAAGTGGAGAGGTTGTATGAGTCCCTCCCAGCTGCCATTCCAGAGCAGGACCAGGCTGTGCATGGACTGTACGAGCAGTGGCTGGGGGGGGTGGGCTCAGAGAAGGCCCTGAGAGCTCTGCACACCCAGTACCACGCAGTGGAGAAGGCCAGCACTGGGTTTAACATCAAATGGTGAAGGCTGATGCTGCAGAAAACCCACGTGCTGATGTTTGGTGCCTTTGGAACTTGATGGTGTGTCAGACTTTCAGAAGAGAGCTGAAGTTCTGGGCCACCACTGGGAGTTTGGCCGTTCCTGGCTCTCCTTCAGCTGAGATTCCTGCTGGCTTCCCAGTGATGACCCATCCCTGTACCATTTGTGATGGATTCTATCCCCCATGAGCAATATTTCTGGCCCAGGAAGCAGGAGGAAGTCCCCCTGAGGGAGGAGAAGGTAATGCCCAGACAGGTGGGCTTTATAACCACAGAAATGATGTCAATAAAACCCAAACACTGGCTTCAAACCCCTCAGGAGGAGCCATGATGCACCCTGGGCTCTGCAGAGCCACCAAGGACTAACCCACCCTCCCTTCACAGCCCAGTTCCTCCCAGAACTGATGATTTTGGGGTACTGGAGGCTTTGGCTCCCAGCAGAGTGGGGCCTTTCTGAGCCCCGTGTCTGAGTAGACCCTGGGTCCTGCTGGCAGAGGGTGGGGACCAGCACCTGGGGCTGTTCTGGTGCCTGCTGGAGTGTGACAAGAGTGAATGTTTAGGATGAAGAGGGTTTTTTTTCCTTAATTACAACAATTGTCTACAACTGTTGGTGATTCTCTCTCTCTTTCTCTCCCTAAATACACAGTGGAGAGAAACATTTCCTAGGAAGACAGACTGAGAGAGTTGGGCTTGTTCAGCCTGGAGAAGGCTCCTGGAGACCTTCTGGTGGCCTTCAAGTCTCTGAAGGGGCTACGAGAAAGCTGGGGAGGGTCTTTTTACAAGGGCTTGTAGTGATAGGATGAGGGGTGATGGGTTCAAACTGGAAGAGGGGAGATTTAGATTAGAAATTAGAAGGAAATTCTTCACTCTCAGGGTGGTGAGACCCTGGCACAGGTTGCCCAGAGACCTTGGAGGTGTTCAAGGGCAGGTTGGATGGGGTTTGGAGCAACCTGGTCTAGTGGGAGGTGTCCCTGCCATGGCAGGGGGGTTGGAAGGAGATGATTTTAAGGTCCCTTCCAACCCAAACTATTCTGTGATGCTCTAATAGGAGTTTTTCCCAGTGCAAGTGGGAAGGGAAGGTGGTAGCAACCTTTGGTGGCCTCTCAGACCTTGTCCTGCCCCTTCTCCCAGGCAGACCTTGCCTGTGTCCTCCTCCAAGCCACCTCCACTCCACCCAAAGCAAGCCAACAGTGTAAACAACCTTTTTATTTTAAGTTTTTAATTAAAAGCTTTCTATTTTTCAGGTGTTCTTGCTGAATCAGTGAATTCACAGTGTTCGTAAGGCAGGAACCACCCCCCCAAGTCCTTTCCCAAGCCCCTCAGTAGTTTCAGGGAGTGCCCCATCCCACGTGTGCTCTGCTGGACCTTGGGAGATCCACCTCCAGCAGGAGCCAGCACTAAGGAGGAGAGTCAGCCCAGGGTGCTGGGACCTCCAGCTGGACACCAGTGGAAGAGCAACGTGGACAACATGCACATCAGGCCACAAGCACAGAGATAAATAAAGCTAAATGAGCTGTAGATTAGATAATTCAGGCTCTAGGTGACAACTCAGGCTCTAGGTGACAAGTTGTAGGTGACAACTCAAGCTCTAGGTGGCAATTCAGGCTCTAGGTGGCAAGCTCTAGGTGACACTTCAAGCTCTAGGTGACACTTCAAGCTCTAGGTGACACGATCTAGGTGACAACTCAAGCTCCAGGTTTTGTCCCCAGTTCCCAGGTACCAAGGTGGCCACCACTAAAGCCATCAAAGGACTCTCTCCACCCCCAGAACCTGGTGACACCTCAGCTCCTGGGTGTCTTCTCCTCACCATGAACCTTCCAGAGGAACATCTACAACCCCCCCCCCACCACATCTAAACTGAGTCATTCAAGGCAGTAGCACGGAGGCACCTTGTGCAGTAGGATTAACCCTTCCCCCTGCTGGGGGACAGTGAATTCTAACACTAGAACTTAATAAAAAATTAAAAAAACACCTAATTTTAAGTTTCCAGCAAGGGAAGCAGCAGCAACAGACACATTTGAGGCTTCAGAAACCCTGAAGCTGCCTCTGCTCCAGGATTGGGAGCTACAAAGTCAATCATCAACACTTCACAACATCTGCTAAAGCACCACGAGACCAACTCCTCTTGGGTTTTCATCTGGATTATGCAAAAAATGGGTGTAAACTCAGCAAAACCAGGTGTAAACTCAGCAACAGGAGCCCCCAACCCCAGCTATTTACAGCCCTACCACCACCAAGCCCTGATTTTTTCTGACCTCCAAAAAAACCCCAACCCCAACCCCACTTTGCTGGCTCCCAGCACCTGCAAATCAAAGCTTTGTGCATTTCTCAGACTTACTACAAATGAAAATCCAGCACAGGCTGAGGAGCCCCAGCTCTGGCTCCACAGCCAAGGCAACATAAAGATGAGTTTTGGGCAAATTTTTCCAGTTTTTTGGCTGGGAGTGTTTTTTTCTCAACACCACCAGGTTGTTCTACTATAAAAATAAGGGGAAAACCACCCAAACCACCCCTGTAAGGAGGGTTTCTGTGAGTCAGGTCATAACCCAGGTGCTGCTGGATGCCAGGGAAGATGCCAAACCCCTTCCAGGCTTCTTCCTCTTGGCATCCAAGTCCCTGCTCATGGAGCTGGGCAGCTCCTGCCCACCCTTGAAGGGCTCAGGGATGGCTGGAGTGGAGCAGGCAGGGCCAGGAGATCTTCACCCCCCAGTGGGGTGGGTGCTGGCCGGGCTGGGGGGCACAGCACCAGGAGCACCCCCACCTTCTCCATGCCCTCCCCTGGCCCCCACAGGCAAGGGGGGCAGCAGGATGGGTGCCACCAACATGACCAGGCGTGGAGCTGGAGGGGGCCAAGCAGAGCAGCCTCAACACGAGCAGGATAAAGGTGTCCCAAGGGGTAAATCCAAGCTGGATGGATCCACCCAGGAGCAGGAGCAGGACCCAGCACCAGAGCTCCTCATTTCTTCTCCAGGAAGGGGCTGAAGAGTCCCCAGTCGAAGGCAAGCACAGCCTGGGGGTTGAGCCTCTCCTTGGGCTTCTTGAAGTTGTCCTTCTGCACACGGAGGGTCCTCAGCACCTCCACGGGGTCTGTCTTGCCCGTGAACTTCTGCAAAGGCTCCTCCCTGCAAGGAGAGCAGCCGTGAGCACAGGAGAAGGGATGGGGACCCCCTGGAGCCCAGCACACACCAGGAGGGACAACAGGGGAGTTGCGTCCTTATGTCTGGTGGCTTCTGGGGCACATGGGGCTTGTCTGTAGGTTCCCCAAGATGGGCAGTGCGGGACCCTGTGTCTAGGACCCTCCCCTCTGGGTGAGCTGCTGGAGCAGAGGGGTTGCACCAGAGCATCTCCAGAGGTCCCTTCCAAGCTGTGACCCACCATGGGACCCTTTGCACCCCCCCCAAGCCCAGCTGCTGCTTACGTGACCCTCAGGAAGGGGTTGTAGAGGAACTCCTCCTGCAGCGTGGAGGGCACCGTGGGCAGGTCCTCATCATCCCGCTGCTGCCAGGGAACAAGAGACACCCAACAACATCCAGCACCCAGCACCCAGCACCCTCCCCAGCCCTGGCAGGGCCACAGCCACTTACTTTGGCCCAGGCCAGTTTCTTCTTCACGATTTCATTCTCTGGTTCCGCTTTCAAGGCAAACTTGAGGTTCCTCACGGTGTATTCGTGGCCACAGAAGACCTTCTGCAACACCAAGGAGAAGCACCCAGAGTCACCCCTGTGCCCAGTGCCAGCCTGGAGCCCCCTCCCGCTCTTGGGGGGTGACTCAGGGCTGTGACACGGGGCACTCACCGTCTCCTTGGGCAGAGCCCCCAGGACGTGGGTGAGGTTGGTGTGCATCTGCTCTGCTGTCCCCTCAAAGAACCTCCCACAGCCTCCCACGAACAGGGTGTCACCTGCAGGGAAAGGGGGCTGGGCACCAAGGGGTGTCTCAGGGATTGGGGTTGGGTGGGATTCCCCCCCTGCTGCACTTCCCATGGTGGGGGGGACAATCAGCATGTCCCGTGTCCCCAGCACCCATGGGTGGGATACCTGAGAAGAGAGCTGGAGCATCTGGAGATCCATCCTCCCACATGAAGTAGCACATGTGGCCCGAGGTGTGGCAGGGGGTGAAGAGGCACCTCACCCGGATGGCCCCGAACTGCAGGGAGAGAGGGTCAGGACCTCACTGGGGTCACCCCAACAGGCAGCTGGACCCCCCAAAGCCCCACAGCACCACCCACCCGGGTTGCAGACATGCCAGGACATTGGTTTGGGTGAATCCTGTCTTCTCTGACAGCACCCAGCAGCAGGGCCCCAGGAGAAGGTTGGGTCCCCCAGCATGATCCCAAAAGGGTTGGGAATGGGAGGAGGCTTCTCCATCCCAGCCCCAAATCCTCGCTGCCATCTGCAACCACCCCATGGCACTGGGAGCCAGAGCATGGCCCCAGCCGGTCACCAACCCCATCCACCCACCACTGGGGACCCAGCTCCACTCCCCACCACACCATCCTACAGCCACCCCCTGGTCCTACAGCCCCGTACCGTCAGCTCCTGCTCGTGGGTCACCTTGTGGGTGAGGGCCCCGATCCTCTCATCAGCACCATAGACCTTCAGCCCAGGGCAGAGCCTCGCCAGCTCCTCATTGCCCCTCGCGTGGTCCCTGCACCAGCAGAGCAGGGAATGGGCACCCAGTCCCTCACCGGGCACCCAGCCCCTCACTGGCCAGCCCCAAGCCCTGCTGGTGGCTCTTACCAGTGGTGGTGGGTGGTGAGGATGGCTCTGAGCACCACGTCCTCCTTCCTGATGATTTCCAGCAGCTGAAAAGGACTCAGAGCAGAAAGAAGTGAGTGTGGGGAGGAGGTGACAGAGCCAGAGGACCAGAAACAACTGCTGAGGAACAAGAGGATGAAGGTGGGATGAAGGCGGGATGAAGGCTCAGCTCCCTGCCCCACAGAGCAGACTAGGGAGACAGGAACACGCTGCTCCCATGGGAATGGTGGCATTTTATGGCTGGTACCTTCACAGCATTAGGATCATAGAATGTTTGAGGCTGGAAGGGACCTCCAGAGGTCATCTGGTCAAATAGGGACATCCCTACCTAGGGCAGGCTGCTCAGAGCCCCATCAAGCCTGACCTTGAAGGACTCCAGGGATGGGGCCTCCCCCCCCTCTCTGGGCAGCCCCTTCCACTGATCTATCACCCTCAAAGAACTTTTTTCTAATCTCCAGCCTAAACCTCTCCTTTCCTAGCTCAAAACCATCACTCCTGGTCCTGTCCTTACAAACCCTTTGGAACAGACCTTCCCCCACCTTCAGGTACTGGGAGGTCCCCCCAGAGCCTTCTCTTCTCCAGGCTGATCAGCCCTAACTCCTTCAACCTGCCAACCCCGGGGGGCTTTTAATGCCCCCTTCAAAGGCAGGGCTGAGAACAGGGGGGAGGAGGAAGGAAGGAAGGAAGGAAACACCCAAATCAGCAGCAAACACTTAAAAACCGTGACAGCCTTTGGACCACGCAGCCCAGGGGGGCACAAGGGGGTCCCCGTGGGGGGCACCAGGGAGAGGGGTGACCCTGGCCTCTGTCTCCTGAAAATGGGGCTTTATGGGGGACACGCTCCAGAGCCCAGTTTGGGGTGATTCTCACTCGATTTGGGGTGATTCTTGCCCATTCTGGGGTGATTCTTGCTCATTTTGGGGTGATTCTCGCTCATTCTGGGGTCTGTGCATCTCAGGTCTCCCTGGAGCCTTGAAGGTGACATGGAAACCCCCCCTAGCCCACGGTGGGGGGGTTGGGGGGGGGTCTGGCACCCACCTCCCCTCCCTGGGGACGCTGAAAGGGGTCACCCCATGGGTGGGATGCTCTATGGACACCAACCCAGCGTGGGGCCACCACCATGGACGCGTCCCCGGGTGGGTCCCCGCAGCCCACCCGGGACATGACGGGGCTGTGGCCGCTTCGGGAGGGTTGTGAGGGGGCTTTAGGGGGGGACACGAAGCACCTCTCACCCTTTTGGGGACCGCAGCGTCCACGGCGATGGCGTCGCGGGTGCTCTCCTCGATCACCAGGTACATGTAGTTGTCCTCCAGCACCGAGATCACCTTCACCTTCATGGTCCCCACCAGCTCCGGACATGGGGGGGGAGGAGGGGGCAGGACCCACGCAGCAAAACACGGGGTGGGATTGGGGTGGGGGGTGCCCCGGTTCCCACGCAGGACACCCGGGGGTGCGCAGGACCCGCCCCGCAGCGCACGGACGGGACCCACCCCCCGGGTGGGAGGGGCTGGGAGGGGCTTCGCTTCTTCCTCATCACCATCAGCATCAGCATCACCCGAAAGGGAACGTCCCCCTCCAGTGTTTCACCCCCAACCCCAGCCGTGCACCCCCCTCTCCCCGCTCATCCGGCCCCCAGCAGCTCCTGGGAGCCCCCAGGCTTGAGAGGAGGGAGGTGGAGGAGGAAGAGGAAGGAGGAAGGCTGGAGGTGGTGCCTCCACCCGGAGCCCAACCCCTCAGCGCTGAAGCAAGTCGTGGTGTGCAAAGAAATGTCCACTTGTCCTCCTGGCAGCTTGGCAAAAGGAGGGGGATCCTCCAGGAGGGTTTTGGGGGTGCTGGGTCCCACCGGGTGGGGGGAACTTCATCGAAGGAGAAGGGACCTTTAAAGGGTCATGGAATCCAACCCCTGCAGGGACAGCTGCAGCTAGAGCAGTTGCTCCAACCTCCCCTGCAATNGCCCTGCTCAAAACTGTCCCCATCTTTCTTACTGTCACCCCTGAAGTCTTGCAAGGCCACCAGAAGGTCTCCCTGGAGCCTTCTCCAGGCTGAACAGCCCCAACTCTCCCAGCAGAGGCTTCCAGCCCTCCTGTCATCTCCGTGGCCCAGCCTTGGTTCAGAGTTGACCTTCAGCCCCCCAAATGCCCCTTGTGAAGGTGCTTCCAAGGAGGAGACAAGCCCTGAACCTGCTCCCTTCTCCTTCCAAAAAGAAAACACAGTCTGGATAAAGCCCCAGAGGACCCCAAAATGCCACCAGCTCCACCCCAGGCTTAGGCAGAAAGATGCTTCCACTTGGTTGGCTTCAATCCCTAGTACATAATAAATAAATTTGTGAGATAATCTTCAAAGAGAGAAAGAACCTTGTGAGATCAAGACCCTCCTTCTCCCCCACCACCAACGGGTTTACAGCAATGATTTATTTGCTCCTTCCCCAACCAACCACCAGCACAGACATCCCATTATAGCAGCAAAATGTTCCAGTTACAGAGGCAGCCAAGCTGTAGGTACCACTTTTCTTCCTGAATTACATAAAACTCCCCTTTTGAAAGCAAATAAAGAACTGGTGCGACCCCAAAGTGCTGGTGGATGGAAACACAGCCACACCAGTGCCACCACCAGTGACTTACCAGCACAAACTGGGCAGAAACTGGGACCAAAATCCTCTGATCTTTTAGTTTTTATGACCTGAAAACCTCCTGTACTGGAGCAGAGCTGCAGCAAGTGGCCCAGCCCAAGAAATGAGGAAGAACATGAATTAGGAGGAAGATGCATGAAAGATGCAGGTGCCACCACCCCACATTCATCTCTCCGGAGGACCCCAAGCTGGAGAGTGGGAGGGTGCAGGAAGGGGGTGACCCACTCACTGAAATCTGGATTTTCCCCCAAAGTTTATCTTATTCATCCTCTTTGACCCAATATTCCCTGTGCCCGAGGGGACAGGATCTCCCAGTGGTTCTCCAGCTGGGGTCACACAGCACTGGCCCAGCCCAGATGGTTTTTAAGCCCCATGGACCAAGCGAGAAGAAGAAAGAGGCCACACCAAGGTGGTTTCTCAGGGGCTGAGACTCAAGCCCTGTTTAATCTGGAAACACATGGACCCCCCCTCACCATTTCCACCACCACCTCTGTGGCTGGACCAGGCAGGGTCAACCCCAGCAGCTCCCAGCATCTGCTGGACCCTCTGAACCCAGCACAGTTGCTCCTTCACTGGGGAACATGCCCAGTGAAGAAACACTCGTTGTCCACCTTCCCCAGCAGCTGCTCTGGCTATTGGCAGTGGAGGATCTGGTGGAGTCACATCACCAAGTTCTTCTTGACATTCTGAACCCTTCTTCTTTTGGGTGGTGCTCATAGAGGGGACACCAAAGAGCTGGAAGCAGGTAGACACAACAGCAGAAGGGTGTAAGCAACAGAGCAATGTCCAAGCCCCACATGCTGCTGCCTGGAGAAGCTGCTGCAGCCCACGAGAGGGAATTGCTGGAGAGGAGAGGAAAGCTGGAGAGCCCCATGTGCTGATCCTGGAGCTGGGACCATCCCACGTATTGCACTAACCAAGCCTCAGACTGGTGGTGGCAGAGCAGGTCCAGCACCCACAAGTGGGTTTAGTGGAGCCAGGAGTGACAGACTCAGGTGGAGGAGGAGTTCAGCTCTTCAGCTGGCAAAGCAGCGACTGCTTTTCATGTCCCTTTCAAATGTCCCACTGTCCACAGGCTCCAAAAACAACCTGAGCTTCTTCTCAACCTCCAGCTTTGACCCATCCCCACCCCAGCCTCGTACCAACACTTGTCAAACGTGTGCCACAGTTTGAGAGCCAGCAACAGAAGGATAAATATTCTTCATCATCATCGTATAAATAAGCTGTAGAACATCTCCACAAGGGCAAAGTGCTTATTTTTTTGTTGTTTCTCCCTTAATTAAAAGAAAATAAAAACCTAAACAGGATCATCTTGACCACAACAGAAGGTTCAACTCCTAAACTAGGCTAAATGACACTGGGAGTGGCAGGGGCAGAGTGCTCAGTCCTTGGGCACTCGGAAGTTGTCCTTCTCCTTCCTGATGGCCCCCATGGCTCGGATGGGGTCGGTCTCCCCAGCGTGCTGCTGGACTGTCTTCTCCCTGCCCAGAGGGAACAGCAAGATCAGAAGTGTGGAGTCACTGCTGTCATGTTTCACCCACACCCAGGGGAGTTTAAAGATCAAAGGGTTTGGCAGGAGCTTATCAGCTCCCTGGGTTCAGCCCTGCTCGGCAGGAGGAGGTGGTGGAGGCTCTCAGGGCTTGAACAGCCTCTTTTGCTGCAAACTCTGCTTGGTGAGGGAATATAATGACACAGCAAAGCTTGGGCTGTCTCCTGAGTCAACACTCACCACAAGCCTCCAAGCAAGCTTCTGCCAGGACCAGGAGTGTCTATTAAGGAAGGTCTTGAGGTCCTCAGCCCAGGACCACGCAAGGCAGGAGGGCAATTCCCACTCAGAGAATCATTAAGGTTGGAAAAGATCTCTAAGATCATCAAGTCCGACCATCAACCCAACACTACCATGAGCACTAGACAAGTATCATGGCTCTTTCTTTGGAGATCTTCTCCCCACAACCTCCTCCAAAAGCAAGGGCCATTCCCACACCCACATCTCCCCCATACCTCACTCTCATGAAGGGGTTGTAGGTGAACTCTTCAGCAATGGTGGAGGGTATGGTGGGCTCCCCACTGTCATACTGGGCCTGGAACAAGGGAGAGAGAGCTCTGCTTAGTGAGGAGTGTCCTGGATATTGTCCACACAGGGTTAGTGCTGCACCCAACTGCCCAAGCTGCTCCCCAAGCCAGATCCTTCCCAGGGCCATGCACATAGCCAGACAACCACTGAGGTACCCACAGCCTTGGGACAGAGCTGAGTTGCCCAGACAGACATGGACATCACCCTGTAGTTACACCAAGGAGCTTCCACACCACCACCAAGCAGCAGAGAGTCTTCTCTGAGCCACCACAAACCCTGTTCCCCTTCACATCACTTCTTGGGTGCACAGGACACTGCAGCTCCTGGCTCTCAACGCCCTTTTCTCCTCAACATTGTCCTCTCTCCTCCACCTCCTCAGAGAGGCTCTGCCCCCAAGCATCAGGCCCCAGGGGAAGGATGAACCAGCTCACTCACCTTGGCCCAAGCCAGCTTCTCCTGGATGGCCACATTGTTGGGTTCCACGTGCCGAGCAAACTTGAGGTTGTTGATGGTGTATTCATGCCCACAGTAAACTCTCTGGGGGGAGAAAAGCAGAGTGACACCAAGTGGAGGGTCAGGAACCATCAGCAGTGTCATGGTCCAGCAGGAACACCACCCAAATTCTCTTTCAACAGCATTATGAGGAAGACTTTGATGTCTGTGGTGGTTCCTGGCTGGTTAACTCACCAGCACAGAAGAGGTTCCTGAGGTTCCTACCGTTTGGGGGTCCAGGCTGCCCAGGATCTCAATCAGTGCTCTGTACATTTCCTCTGGGGTTCCCTCAAAGAACTTCCCACAGCCAGCCACGAACAGCGTGTCACCTGCAAAGGAGGGGGACACACCACATGGCACCAGGAGCAGACAAGGCTCCTCACACAGGGGCCCCTGTGAGCCACCACTGTCCTTAGGAGGCACAGGGAGAGCTGGGCTGGGCTCAGTGCTATGTAAACCCATGTGGCAAACTCAGCTTCTGCCCCAGGAAACCCCCCAGGCAGACCCTGCCAGTGCTCCCCGACCTGGATGGGGCTCCTCTAGCAAGGAACCCTTGTTCTCTCTGCCATGGAGCTGAACAAAGCCAAGTCACCTCTGCATTTTCTCCCCAGCACCCCCCAAAATCTCACTTAAGCCTCTGCTTCTTCCATGCAGCAGCTGGTGCAAGCTCTGGAGATGCCAGCCAGGAGAGGGATGATGGTCTGGGTGCAATCGTGGGGAAGGGGGGACCCTACTCTCCAAAACAGGATCCAGAATCCTTATTTTCTCTTCTCAGTTTTGCTACAGACAGGAGCACGGACATGAGGAAAAGCAACAGGGTTTGGAATCAGCCAGTTTGGCCTCAGACAGTGAAGCAACAGCTTGTTTTAAGGAAGAAAACACTACATGGAGGACTCACTCTTGACATTGCTCTCCAGCAACAGCTTAGAAACCATGGGGGGGGNCTTGACATTGCTCACAGGGTCTCCAGCAGTGGTTTATAAACCCAAGGAGGGGGTCTCAACTTGCTCTACAACCACTACTTGGCTCTTAATGTTGCTCACAGGGTCTCCAGCAGTGGTTTATAAACCCAAGGAGGGGGTCTCAACTTGCTCTACAACCACTACTTGGCTCTTAATGTTGCTCACAGGGTCTCCAGCAGTGGTTTATAAACCCAAGGAGGGGGTCTCAACTTGCTCTACAACCACTACTTGGCTCTTAATGTTGCTCACAGGGTCTCCAGCAGTGGTTTATAAACCCAAGGAGGGGGTCTCAACTTGCTCTACAACCACTACTTGGCTCTTAATGTTGCTCACAGGGTCTCCAGCAGTGGTTTATAAACCCAAGGAGGGGGTCTCAACTTGCTCTACAACCACTACTTGGCTCTTAATGTTGCTCACAGGGTCTCCAGCAGTGGTTTATAAACCCAAGGAGGGGGTCTCAACTTGCTCTACAACCACTACTTGGCTCTTAATGTTGCTCACAGGGTCTCCAGCAGTGGTTTATAAACCCAAGGAGGGGGTCTCAACTTGCTCTACAACCACTACTTGGCTCTTAATGTTGCTCACAGGGTCTCCAGCAGTGGTTTATAAACCCAAGGAGGGGGTCTCAACTTGCTCTACAACCACTACTTGGCTCTTGACGTTGCTCACAGGGTCTCCAGCAGTGGTTTACAAACCCAAGGGGGTCTCAATTTGCTCTACTACTACTCAGAAAGGGGGCAAGAGGTGGATGTGGAGCACAGGCTGAAGGCAGAGCCAGGAGCACACAGGCAGAGGGGGAGCTCAGCTCTTTGGGACAGGGACTAGCTGGTGATGCAACCTCCCACCTCCTCACCTGTAAAAACTGCAGGTGGCTCGGAGCTATTTGGCTTAGTCACATAATAACAGATGTGTCCAGAAGTGTGACACGGCGTACTGAGGCATTTCACATTAAGAGATCCCACCTGAGAAGAAGGCACAAGAGCTTAAGCTGCTGTTTGGCTGGCATTTGTATGGTTAGAAAAGAAACTGCAACTATCCCAACAGCCTCGTGGTGCTACTGGGCCAGGAAACATCAGCTCTGCTCCTGGGAGAGCCCAGGGAGGGAGTTTTGTGACCTGGAAGGGAGCTCTTTGCTCCCAGCTCCTTTCATTTCCATGCAGGGTGGGTCAGTGCCCAGCTTGGCAGCAAGAGCCAACAGCTCCAGAGCAACACACAACCCTACACAGAGTCAACCAAGTGGAAAAAGCTCCAAACAACTGAAGCTGAAGGGAAGAAGGGGATGACACCCTGGAGAAGGGAAGGATTAAACACATTCGTGTTGGGACAGGACAAGGGGGGGTGGTTTTAAAGGAAAAGAGGGAGGTTTAGGCTAGAAAAAAGGAAGAAATTGTTGCTTCTGAGGGTGGTGAGAGCCTGGGCCAGGTTGCCCAGAGAGGTGGTGGCTGCCCCATCCCTGGCACCATTGCAGGGGAGGTTGGAACAACCTGCTCTAGTTGCAGATGTCCCTACAGGGGGTTGGACTCAATGACCTCTAAAGGTCCCTTCCCACCCAAACCAGTCAATGTTTCCCCCACAGCCTTAATTTTCACATCTTCCCATGTCCTTCTATGCTCCCTTGACTGCTGCTGCCCCCCCAAAGGGTGACACAGTGACATCCATGCCATCCTGCACATCTCTCAGTGGTTTATGTCCCCTGCCAGCACACAAACAGCTCAGTTCCAACAAGGTTTAGCTCTGGAAAAGCAGCACAGGCAGCTGGTGCTGCTCTCTGCTCCCTCCTCACCCTCTCCAGGCCTCTCTCAGAGAGGACCACTTGCAGTTGTTGACTGCCAAGCAGCTCCCTGTCCTTCCACACCTTGGGTCTGACCCCCCAGTGAAGGCAGAGCTGTGGCCACAGTATAACTGGGGTCGGACCACGCTGGCCCAGCTCTGAAGCTGTGACACTAACAGGAGAGGCAGCTGAGTGCTGCAGCTCACTCCCCTTACCTTGAGTGAGGAGAGGTGGGACACTTTCTGTGTGAGTGCCCCAACCCTGCTGTCTCCTCCATACACACGCAGCCCCGTCTCCATCTTCACCAGCTTCTCGTTCCCTCCAGCGTGGTCCCTGGAAGGGCAGAAAGGTGGGTTTGGGCAGGGGTGAAGAGGAACTTATCATAACTCAGACTGCAACCTCCAGGTGATCATTTCTGATCAACTGTGCTCCCAGGATCTAACACTGCCCTCATATCAGAGGCTAGAGAATCATTTAAGTTGGACAAGACCTCTAGGGTCATCACGTCCAACCCTTGTCCGACATCTCCCTGACCCCCAGACCATGTCCCAAAGCACCACATCCACTCATTTGTTGAACCCCTCCAGGGATGGGGACTCCAGCACCTCCCTGGGCAGCCTGACCAAACCACACAAGCCACATCAACATGAGCAGAGATGATTTCTCCAATAGTTAGGGCAGCGAGAGGGGGGAACAACCCCCAGGTTCATCCTGAGCTGGGAAACACCAGCCTTAGGAGCTCACAGTCACCTCCCCAAGGCTGGAAGAGCTGGGGAGAACTGGGATGTGTGTGAAAACACAAGACACATGCAGAGAGCTCAGCACTTGCTCTTGGTGCTGGTCCTGCCAGGTCAGGGCTGGCTCTGCAGCCACAGAGGTGGCTCCACCATGACAACAACTGTTGATGGCTCGTGTCCGTGCAGAGGGATCCCAGCCCAGCAGGTAGTTACCAGTGGTGATGGGTGGTCAGGACTGTGGTCAGCTTCACGCCGTGCTTTTTGACTGCATCCAGAACCTGCAGGCAAGGACCAGCCAGAGCATTACAACCCAAATCAAGTGACTCCAGAGCACAGCCAGTCCCTGGTGGAACCAGGTCTCTGATCCACCCAGCCACGACTGACCCCTCAGGCTCATTCCTTCTTCTCTGCCCTACATCAAACTCAGGGCAAACCCCCAAAATTAGGTCAATAACCCTCAGAGCTCAGGGAGATGCTGCCTGAGCCCAGCAGCAGACAGGCTGTGAAGCATTTCCCAACTTTCTCCCACACCTGAGTCAGCCTGTGACTAATTCTCTGGTGGATGGGGCAACCTGGAAGGACCTCCCAGAGCCAGAGGGGTGGCTTTACCTTCTGGGGCTGCACAGGGTCCACTATGGCAGCCTCCTTGGTTTCCTCATCGATGAGGAGGTACATGTAGTTGTCTGTGAGGGCTGGCAGCAATTCCACCTTCATGTCGCCTTGTGTGACCGTCTTGGGCTTCCTCTGCTCGTGCTCAGTGTGCAGGAAGAGAGCTCGGAGCTGTGCTGGACCTGGGCACCCCAAAAACATCAAACCATGGTTAGTTCAGGGAGGGGAACAGGCAGGACAGAGCATGGCAGGTCCCTCAGGGACAGCAGGACCTGCCTCCTTCAGAGGAAGAGGAGAGAGGCCACCATGGTGTTTGCTGTGTCACCTTGTGCCCCACAGTGAGGTGAGGCTCTTGGTGCCCTACAGAGAATGGGATTCTTTGACCCAGAGATGTGCTCATGCATGAAAACATTGGACCTTGACTGAGGAGAAGGTTGCAAGGGGTAGGAAAGCAGAACAGAGAGGGAACAGCTGGACAAAGGTCAGCCTGGGACAGCGACTTGGCAAGAAAACAGGAAAATAAAGCATAAAAGGCCGTGTTACAGCCAAAAGACAAAAAAAAGGGAGAAATACAGAAATACACATGCTGCTACCACAGAAATATCTGGGGTGTGACTGGAGAAATCCCTTCCCATGGAGGGAAGATGATGGGATCTCTGTGTGGATGGGAGCTCCCTGCCTGGCCACCTACCAGGTTTCTTGCTCACAGGCCACCCTGATGCCCCAGCAGAGTCTCCCTGTTTGCTTTTGGGTCAATGTTTAATCAGATCCAAGCAGCAAAGCTAATTCCAGATGCAGATCACCTGGGCTCCACTGTTTAACCCACACAGCTCTTAAAGAAACAATCAAGTCCTAAGAGGCTCTGATATAAAAAAAAACAGGAAGGGAAACAAGGAGGACAAGATCTTCCCCTGGTGGGGTCCTCTGATGTGGGACTTGTCCATACCCATGTAGGGAAGGAGGCATCACTCTGCAGGGCAGAAATGAAGTTGTTTTAACCCCAAGGCCCTGGCCCAAGGCTGGAGGTGGCTGCCTTGGTGTGAGCAGGGCCAGCTCAGCCATGGCTTCATTTTGCACCAACACCCTGTGCTTGGTCACCTCCAGCAGTGCCAAAGGGAGGGGTCACCACACTCCTATCAACCTGCCCCACTCTGCCAAGCAGCCAGTCCTGCTGCCCCTGATAAGAGCAGCTCCACACACCCGTGGGGCCAGCCAGGCTGCAAGACCCAGCTCCCAGCTGGAAAATCCTGCCAGGACAACTGTCCTGCCCAGAACTTCTTCCTCCACCATCTCACTTGGTTATGAGGAGAGGTAGAAGGGAAGATAGTCACACTAAACACCCTGCTGCAACCCCAAGGCATGCACTGGGTATGATGGTGAAGACACACTACAATGAGAAAAGCATCCATACCTGCCCAGAGTTCCTCAGGAGCAGAGTCCTTTCAAGAAAACAACAAAATAAAGAAGAAAACAACCCTTACTACTCCTTGATAGGGGAAAATAAATAAAATACCAATTGTTTTATAACCACTCCCTAAGATGAGGTTCCTTCGGGTGCTACCAGGCACAAGAGATCTATGGTTTCCCTAACTGGGAAAAAAAAACCCAAACAACAAACCACGAGATAAAGAAAACACAACCTTAACTTCAAGTCAAAGGAATTATTCACATATTTAAACCCCTCTTTCTTATGAGCCATTTCTAACCTTGGCCACCATCCCAGCGACTCTTTGCGTGCTTCATTCACAATTCTTCCAAAACAAACAAACAAGCCACATAAGGAACTGGTTGTTTGAAATGTAATTTAAACAGAGGAATGGGAGAACATCCACGAAGGATGAAGCTCATTCCAAGCTTCCCTCTGCACCTTGCCCTCCTGGCGAGCAGACCAGAGGAGTGGGATGTTCTCAGCCCCTGTTCTGCTGCAGGAGGCTCCCCAGAAGACACACAACCCCTGCCCCAGCCCAGATCATCTCAGGATCACTGCAACACAGGCAGCTCTGCTCCAAAAATCAATGAGTTTTTTGTAACACATCCCCTCCCCGACTTCAGGCCTGAAGCAGAGAGGGCTGGGGAGAGCAGAGCCCTTTGAATCCCAGGCTGTGCTCTCTGGAAGGGTTTGCTGGTGCAGCTTGAGTCACCCAGAGGAAAGGGTTTGCGGACGGGACACGTTCATGTCATCACTTAAACATGTACACGCTGGAGGCTGAGGGAGAGCAGGCAGCAGCACAGCAGAAAAACACAAGTTCCCTCAGAAACTGGGTTATGAAATTCATATGTGTTCTCCACGACATTTTGCTTCACCCTTTTTATTACATAAGAGTGGAAAATTCCCATTTCCGAGGGGGCTGTCACTCAAACCCAACAGCACGAACACACTCAGAGGAACATCCCTGCCCTGCCTCACAGGAACAAACACCACACAGAGATTTTTTGGATACCCAACAAGCTGGTCCCCAAACCCAGGGCAACTCCTGCTCTCATCTCACTTGCCAGCCTGGCACAGCTGCCAGTGGCACCCTGGGGCACAGCCAGCATGGGCAGGGCACCCACCCATGGAGCAACGCCTGAGTGGAAGGCACAGCACCCACCCTGCCTCCTGGGGAGCTCAGGAGCTGCTTCTTGCTCCGTTTGACTGGTTCCCAAGATAGCATCAAGGGTTCCAAGGCTGGCAGCAGCTCCAATGGATCCTCCTTCATTAAGGCCAGGCTTAAAACAGGAGTGATGCAAGAGGCAAGACCTTCCAGAGAAGCTGTGAAGCTAAAGCCCAAGCTCAAGGAGAATTTAGGCCCTGAATTTAAACGCAGAACTCAGTTTTGGTTTTGGTTTTTTGTTTATGTGGCCAATAACCTGCCATCCACCAAACCCAGCGCCAATGCCAGCCCTGTCCCCCACCTCGCAGAGCAACAACCAGCACTTTAAAGAGCCCCCAAACCACCCAGATGGGTTATCGATGAGAAAAACCACCGAGAGCCAGAGCGAGAGGCTGCAGCTGAGCAGATACTGACCTACTTGGGGCTGTGAGTCAGCTTAAAACCCTGGGCACACCCCTGAGCCGGGAAAGGAGAAAAAAAGAGAGAAAAACACCACCGTCAAACTTCCAGCCGGGCTCAGCCCCCCCTACGCCAGCCCCAGGACCGGGGGCTGCAGCCGCCCCGGTACCCGGGGAGGGCATCGCATGCTCGGACCCCGGTCCCAGCTGCACGGGAGGAACATCGCACACCCGGTCCCCGGTCCCAGCTGCACGGGAGGAACATCGCACCCCCCCAACCCTGCTGCTGGCTGCCTGGAGGTCATTGCACAGCCCCCAGCCCCGCTGCAAGGGGACATCTCCCCACGCCCCGGCCCCAACCCGACCCCCAGCGCCTCCTCCCGGGGCGCATCCCTCCCCACGTACCGGCTCGGAGCAAGGCCCCAGCTCCCAGCGCTGCCAGGGCGGTGCCGAGGCCCCGCCAGCCCCCGCCGAGCATGGTGCTGCTCGCCCCGCCCGGTGCCCGAGGCCCGGCCCGGTTACCTTTGCTCCCTGCCCCGGGGAGGCGGGCAGCGGCCCCGGCCCCGGCGTGCGGCGGGGGCGGTGCTGAGCCCGCCCGGCCTCCTCCTTCCTTCCCTGCTTCCCTCGCCGGGCGATTCGCTGACCCGGAGGAGAAGGAGGAGGCCCGGCCCCGGGCAGGAAGGGGAGCGGGGCGGAGGAGAAGCGGCGGCGGCGCGGATCCGAGCCCGGCAAGGACGACCCAAGGGCGGCCGCGGGTCTTCCCCCGGAGGAAGGAGCCTCTCGGCGGCCATGGCCTCGTCCAAGCCGCTGTCCCGCTTCTGGGAGTGGGGCAAGAACATCGTCTGCGTGGGTCGCAACTACGCCGAGCACGCCAAGGAGATGGGGAGCGCCCTGCCCAGGGAGCCCCTCTTCTTCCTCAAGCCTTCCTCGGCCTACGTGCGGGAGGGGTCGCCCATCCTCCGGCCATACTACTGCTCCAACCTGCACCACGAAGTGGAGCTGGGGGTGGTGATCGGGAGGAGAGCCCAGGCCGTGCCCCAGGAGGCTGCCATGGAGCATGTGGCGGGTTATGCCCTCTGCTTGGACATGACGGCCAGGGACACCCAGGAGGAGTGCAAGAAGAAGGGGCTGCCCTGGACTTTGGCCAAGGGATTCAGCTCGTCGTGCCCGGTCAGTGATTTTGTGCCCAAGGAGAAGATCCCAGATCCCCACAAGCTGAAGATCTGGCTGAAGGTGAATGGAAAGCTGAGGCAGGAGGGGGAGACCTCCTCCATGATCTTCACCATCCCTTACCTGATCAGCTACATCAGCGGAATAGTCACCCTGGAAGAAGGGGACTTGATTCTGACGGGGTCTCCCGAAGGAGTTGGGTCTGTGGAGGCCAATGATGAGATCGAGGCTGGGATAAGTGAGGTTCTCACCATGAGGTTTAAGGTTGCCCAGCAAACACGTGGATCCTAACTGGGAACCTGGCTGGGACACTCTCTGCCTAGGAGGAGGCTCTTCTGGGAACATCTGGTGAACCAAGAGACACACAAGCTCTCCTGTACATTCAGGAGGTGGCCCAAGCATCTAATGGGCTATCAAAGACATGCAGCTCATGAGCTCCAAAGGCCAACTCAACCAGCCCCTTTTTCATGGAGGCTTCAGCCTCCTCTGAGGTGGTGGAGCTGGAGCCCAACCCAGTGTGGGGCAGATGGTTAATACCCAACCCTTACCTTGGGACCATCGATGGGGACGTTGTGCTGGGCAGCCAGGGTGGGGAGCTGGGCTGGTTGTCACTCCATGGGTGCTCTTCTGATGCTTGGAGCTTTGCCAATCTGCTGCCTTCAAATAAAAATCAAGAAATTAAACTATTAAAAATGGCAGTGTCTGAGCTAAAGCTCATCCATGCTCTAAAATCAAAGGTTTTTAACACAGCAAGTCCAGAATTGCACCTTCAGAAAGAATTTCTCTCTTTATGGTGTTCTACAATAAAAAGATGTTTGCTTTTTAGATGAATTATAGAATCATTTAGGTT
>VYZX01017787.1:0-12243 GCA_013401335.1 Brachypteracias leptosomus
ATCCAGGACATAAGTGGAAATATAATTTTTTTTTTCTTGCCATACTATTTATTTTGTAGAGTGAATTCATATCTCAACCATGACCTGCAGACAAAATTTTTATTCTTCTCACCATATATGGATCAGATCCCACAGGCAGTGTGTACCAAAGCTTAATGTCAGTGGAAATTGTAGGTGCTTCACGAGACGTTTGAAGTCTTGAGAGGACAGGAACTAAACAGTGACAAGAAGGTGCCTGGGATGTAGCATTGCTTACTTTGTACCTAATCCTGTGACGTGCTGAAAAGTTAAACATTGTGAACTCCAATGTGAAGTTTGAACATGTTCAGTAATTCAGGATCAGATCCTTTATGACTAAGATTTGATAATTAGCCAGGAGTTTGGCAGCAAGACAAAGATGGATATTTAACTTTTACCTAATATTTCTAAGGAGAGTTTTGTCCCCTTTAAAGTAATATCTTAGACTTTTCCCTGTACCTTTCACAAAATTTTCCCTTTGTCTCTTTTTTTTTCAGGGGGGATGACATCAACTCAGTGGAGACAAATTATCTCTTATATCTTATAGCAACGAATGAAGTGAAATCTGCTCTTATTTGGGAGCCTCAGGGGCTAGAAATGCCTCCTTCATGCACTCTAACCCCCAGTGGGATTTCTTCTGATGCAATCTAGAGTGCATACTGAGCTTCTTCACAAACTGGTGGACTAAAGGAGCCTTGACCTTCTCTTTCTGCTCTGACTCCTTCTTCTCAATTCTGTAGATCAGGTAGGACTTGGGATGATCAGGTTAAAAATAAAATTAAAGGGCTTATAGAAACCCTTGTCAATAAGCATTTGCAGGCTCAGTTGGTGTTTGCAAATTTATGTTTCTCAAGCACAGTGTGCAGTGAGAATAAGGATGTAATACAGATGCCTGGTTCTCTGTGAAGACCTGCATACATTTAACCCAAAGGAAAAACCAAAACAGAAAGCTATTTAGGAAGAAACTCTATTGTGAGTAAGTCAGATTACAACTGCAATGTCAAGACTCTGACCAAGCTTTACTATAAAGAAAAGAAAGAAGCAGATTCCGACCCTGGCTTTGAGGCTTGTTGGGGTGGGAGAAGACATCAAATCAGTGTGTGCTGCTGTATAGATGCTGCATTATGATTGCCAACACTAGAATAAAATAGATTATCCTCTTCCAAAATTGGTAGGAGAGGGTGTGAGCAGGGTCCCTTGTCTTGCTCTGGAGATCCTCAAAGGACACCCAGCTTCATTGGCATAAGAAATGGACAAATTCTGGCTATTCCCGTTCAGACCAAGCAAAAATCTGAATTGCAGAAAGAGTGTAGAAAAAGAGCCTTTGCCTCCTGATGGACTACAAGGTGGCAATTCAACACCTTTCTAATACTACTCCGTTTCTTACTTATCCTCTTTGAAACATCTTACTTTTAGTAACTCTGACTTATATATAATTCTCTCCTTTATATAGTCCCCCCATCAACCAGCGCAGGTTTCATTATTGTCAGTGGAAATACACTTGATGTCTTCAGAGTATATTGGTCTGTATTCTTGGACAGTTTTGAAATCTGAGTTTGATTGGATTGCAAGTGTGAGACCCAGCCTGCCAACATGCTTACACAGTAACTGTGGGAACTTAATGACCCAATTCTCCCCAAGGAGGCACTTTTGGTGGCTGAGTCACAAATACAGGCACTTGATGATGACTGGATGAGGTGGTTTCTACTCCCAGCTGATTGCTCTCCCTCTCATTCTTCCAAAAGATTTCCTCCCTTGTGGATGAGAAGCTCTATTACACATGCAGTAGATTCTTTACTACTCCAGTTTGGAATCCAGCAGGTGAAGTAAATCAGTTCTGGGCTTCAGTGACTTTATTTAACATGCCAGGTACAGAAGGTACTCTGTGTTTGACAGTTTCGTATCTGCTGCTGGGAGCAGAAGCAGGGATAGGTGGGTGGAAATAAGCACTATCAGACTTCAAGTCATCCAGGTTTGTAAGTCAACATCCAATTTCTTGATCTTGTCAGTAGAGAGGGAGGTTCCTTTGCAAATTTGCAGAGTTTGACATGAGCTACAGGATCTTCTCATGAAGGACTCAAAGACACCAAATGCATAGCTGTTCTATTGGAAGAGAATCTCTAGGTACAATCTGGCCTTATCTTTGAAAACAGTCACTCCCCTTAAGAGATTTAAGCAACATCATTGCATTGCATAGTGCTGCAGGTGTTTCTGTCACTGCTTACAGAAGGAATAATAGTGCTCAGCATAAAGATAAATGCTTCCAGTGTGGCAGCATGCTGCTGTCTCATGTTTTTTCCTGCAGCCTTTACTAAAAGATCATCTATCTGCTTTGATAATTTATCTCAGATGAAAATAGATTTCTCTGAAATATGTCAGTTTGATATTACAGTATCTGGACAGTGTTTAGAACTTATGATCAAGCCAAAAAAGAAGGGAACAGAAAGTAACAAAATGAGCTTACTTCTCTTCCTAATTTTATTTATTTATTAAACATCTATTTGATGATTTAATTCATGTTCGTAGCACTGTTTGATGAGAAAAGAAAAATGTAGATGTTTGATGTTTAGCTTCTGCTCTTTTATGAGCCATTCAGCCTTACGGGAAATCTGAACAGCTGCCCAGGGCACTGGGTGTGGAATGTGGTCTTAGGGGAGCCTCAAATTAGCCAAAATAAGACAAAAAATGAGAAAAAACCCCACTTTTGAATTCACGTTTATAAGAACCTGTTGAATATTTCTTCCACCCAACAGTCAGTGTTCTTTCTCCAGGAAAATAATGTCATCATCATCACCATCATTACAGTAATCACATCTTCAAAACATTGAAAGGAACCCTTCTCTTCCTCTTAAAACTTTAGACTATCTCTGTCAATTTGGCAGAAATTCCTATAGCTTTTGAGGCATTTCAAACAGCACATAAGGGACAAGTGCAATCTTGACCAAAAAGGTCACTCAAAGAGGTAACATTGATGCAGATACTGGGAAAGGAAAAATTTCTTCTAATGTCTGCCAGTAAAGCTGTACTTCTCTACTGGGATATTCTGAACAGTGGTTCAAAGTAAAATGCCAAGGAATGCATCAACTGATCATTTAAAATTATACTGTGCAGATGGTGAATATCTCCTTAGCTTGTGTCCATGGTATAACCTTGTGTAACCTTGTTTTACAGCCTTAGTAACAAGGAATAAAAGGATATGTTCCTTTCGTGCTGTCTGCACAGATATTTTAACTTTTCTCAGTTTTCATTCAGCAAACAGCCACAAGAGGGCATCTTTTTTCATGGTTTCTTCCACTTCAACAAATGAAGAGCTCAATTATTTCACAAATTCGTTTGTGTAATTCTTGAAAGATGAATCTTCTGCTATTTATTAAACCAAAAATATGTGTTCTCATGATTTATAAGAAGAAAAAGCAACTACTAAATTAAAAGCATTTCCAAAACCATTGCTTTTATATTTCAGAGAGACTGCAGACTTGTTCCACGAATGAGTAAAGGGGACATTCATACTGATTTCTTTTCCATAGGAGTTTCTCCAGTACATGAAACAAACAGAACTTTTCAACATGTTTTCTTTTTACCAGGATTCATGTTTTCAGAGTACCTCAAAGCCCAATTTTGTAATTCTAATCAATGCTTAAAAAATCAACAAGGATTTTTTCTTCCATCAGCCTGCTCCTCATTTTCTCTTTGTTGAGCTTCTTCTGGTGCAGAAAGTGGTTACCAAAAGTGCCTGTGATGTTCAGTGACTATCTGGGATCAAGGAAAAGTGCAAGAATCATTTCACAGTATCTTAAAACATAATCTGGGCTCTAATCTACATCATACTTACTACAATGGTATTTTTATTAAACAGTGCCATCCAGGGCTTAAAGCAATGGAAAGTTTTACTGATCATAATTAAAAGAATGTGGAAAATCACATACAAAATCCCCTTCTGCTTTAAAAAGCAGAAGTCAATAGCAACTAGGAAACAACCTGTTTTCAAATTCCTCCATTTATTTTGTGGGAATATAAGACACATGTAGACAAGTACAGACTGTGTATCTGTGTGTGCAGAGTTTGTAAAAACATCATCAGCTTGGTACTGTAGTAACAAACTGTTTGAAAAACATAGGAAAAAAAAGTGTAAAACTGGATTTTGGTGAACTTAAAAACCCCCCATCTTTAAATTCTATCCTGTATACCCAGACCACCCATCTGATTGCTAAATCAATGGTAGAGGAGGATGAAGTTCTGTGGAGGTGGGTACCATGGTGGAAACTCCAATATATTCCTCTGACTTCTTTGGTTCTGCTGTTATTTCATGACAGCAACAGTTGGGGGTCTGTTCTACAACCAAGTCACCAGCTGAAGACTTTCAATCTGAGCTCTTCACTAAGGGAAACACAATTTTTGAAAGAACCCCAGTGTGTCTTGTCTGGAAGTGTCTGATGTTATCTGTGCCATGTGTTCAATGGCTCTCAGCCTGTGGGCAGAAAGGCTCTTCCTCGGGCAGCCGCAGAAGGAAATATGTTGGAGAGAAGGGTTTGGTGTGGGAGTGGGTTGGTCCAGCAGAGAAATTCTCTCTTAGGAAGTGGTCTGCAGCATGCAAAAGCCGGAGAACCACCGATGTAGCACATTCCATGGGCAAAACAAATAAATGCAAAGGCGGATGTATCCCTGGCAGCTAGTTTTGCATGTGGGCTACTCTCAAACCTGCACCAACCCGTAGCTCTGGGCCACTGCCCAGCTGTTTTCTCCTTATCAGTAAGCGTGGAGAGCTGGCTTTTTTTTTTTTTTTTACCTCCCAGTTTACCAGCCAGTGACCTCCAGTTCAGCCCCAGAAGGAACATGTCACAGAAATAATGTGAGTGGACCTGAGTCTGCTTTTAGACATGACAATTTGACCCAGCACCTGTGCAGGGTGACCACAATATTGGGATGCTCCTGTGTAAACTCCTGATCTGGCAGCATAGGAGAGGTCTGTGGTCTGGGGGAAAGTCCATGAGCAAAGGGTCCCTCGGTGCCCGGTCTCAGCAGGGTGCTGCCACAGCCAGTGTTTGTGCTTGTGTGTCTGCGTGTGCACTTCGTTACTCTCCAAGGAGCTAAAGCTTCTCGGTGGCCGGGGCTGCGACCTCCGGCGGGAGCAGCAGCAGCAGTGGGTGTGTGCCTGAGCTCACACACACACACGCACTCGAAGCAGCCCATTTGCTGGAGGGGTGTGCATGTGCGTGTGAGGGAGTGGAAAGGGGTGGCGGGGATGGAGGGAGGGAAGCCAGGGGAAACTCTGACACTCGGCGCAGAAGGAGCGAGACCCTCCGCTGCCGCCGCCGCCGCCGGGGAGGAGCCCGCCCGTCTCGCAACGCCTCCAAAACCCCGGTCACCGGCCCCGGCCCCGCATCGGCCTCACCCCGCACCTCGCCGCCGCTCCGGCTCCCCGGCAGGTACCAGCCATCCCCCGCGGGGTCCCCGCGACTTTCCGCCTCTCCGCTGCGTGTCCGAGCACTTTTCCGCAGCCGCGGAGAAGAGGGGCGGAGGGTGGAGGGAGGTGGAAAAGTGCCTAGGGTCCCCTCGGCTTGTCCGGACCTTCCGCTCTCCTCTGCCACGACAACCGCCGGGGCCGCCGCGGGGCGGGAGCCGGCACCCGGCACCTGGCAGCGGTCCCCGGGCCACCTGCCTGGCTGTCACCGAGCCGGGGGCTGCGCGGGCTTGGGAACATCGCTCGGCTCTGCCCCGGGAGCGCAGCAGAGGTGGGACTGGGGGTCAGGGGCGAGGAGGCGACAGTTCTGCGGAGCAGGGGTTAAAGGCTGGGGAGGTGGGAGCGGTGCGGACCGGGGGGGGAGATGTTTTGCTTTCAGCCCCGGCACCCCTGCGCCTTCTGTTTCACGTGGGTGTCTCGGAGAGATGGGAAGGGCAGCATTGGGCATGACCAGCCCATGTTGATCTGCAAAACTGTTGCTTGCTGGAGGGGTGGCAAAATTCCTTCCTTTCCACATAGTCGGCCAGCACTGCTATGAGCGCGGCTCTGCGGAACGTGTCCATCACTAGGAGCTGCAGAGCACCTGGCTGGCCTGGGGTGCTCGCTGGAGTGACATTAGTCTTCTCACACTGACAACCTCTACTTTGCTTTGTTCAATAACGCAGAGGGTGGTAAAGCTCCTTGTTTTGCAGTGAATATTACAAAATGAAAGTTGTTGCTTCTAGAAAGGAAACATTCCTGAGCACGTTAGGTAATTGCTGACAGTGTATTGAAGAGGCACAAAGCAGCCACCTATGTTTCCTTTAAAAAAACTTCACTTTGCTTTGAATTGGGAAAAATTGTCCAAGAACAATAGAGATCAATGGGCAGCAGTCTGACCATAAGCAGAGAGCACTTGGCTGAGAAAGCAGCAGCCAAACTGGCTGTGGCTCTGACAGAGGCCATGAAGATGCAGGCAAGCACTTCTGCAAGAATTTCAGCATGCCACTTGTTTTTTCTACTTAGAGATTTAGGGAACAGGTAAAGAGATTTGATTTAACTGTTAACCATTAGAAGGTGTTTAACTGTATGGAACAACAATTTCATAATGTTCAAACCCATATTAATATAGTTGATGTGATTTTTATCACCTTTTAATTAGTTTGTTTAGTTTATTATGAGCCTGATCCAGAAAAGCACTACTCATCATCATCCTTAGGGGTCAAGATCTTTCTTAAATCTTTAGAAGGCTGGGTGTCTAAATAGCTTTCTGAAGAGGAATTCAAATATTTTAATAGGTAATTGTAATCCTGATGTCAAACAGAGTTAGCCAAATTCTGCAGGTGTCACATCTCTTTTTCTTAAAGTTTTCAAGACAAGTCCTTTTCTGAGATGCTTCATAAATAGAAGCATTTCAGCCTTGATCAGGCTGAGCAGCTTGGATTCACTTTTATTTGAACTTTATGTTGGCTTGGACATCCAGATTAGCCTGAGATCCAGGAACTAAATTTACTTTTCCTCTTCTTACCACTGGATCAATCCAACAGGGATTCTCAGTGTATGGGCAACAGAGCAGACTCCCCGATAGGTGCAGTGCTGAAGCACAGAGAGACGTGCTCCAAACCAGGCAGAAACATTTTGAGCCAAAGTCTCTCACAGCCAGTATGTGGTCTCTGCCCATGGAGTGCTTTAACCAGAAATGGAAATAGCAGCTTCACCAGTAACCTCTGCCGCATCTCAAAATAAGAGAATGACTGCAGTTACATGAGCTGGTGTAAGATTCTTTCAGGACAATAATCCCAAGAAGAAAGAAGTGCCTTCCAGTAGCGCTGAGTAAGGTGACTAAATCTCAGAAAGGTATGATTTTGAACTGTATTCCTGCCCTCAGCTTTGGCTTGGTGGGTAGCTGCTGTCAGATCCCCAGGAGAGTGATACTGCTTTTGGATCCCATTCCCAAGTATCAGCCTCTATCTGCTGCTCTCCAACTGCAGGTTATGCCATCAGCCGACCTTCTTAAAACACTGTAATAGCCCTGACCTTACTCTACTTCTCAATGTTTTTGTTTTGTTGTCCTGTTTGTTTTTTTTTTCCTGAGAGGTGATGTTTTTGCTGAAGATACCACTGTGTTCATTATGCAAATTATACTGCACCCTTGAAATTCTGCTGGGATTTTGCTATTGAATTAAATGAAACAAGGCCCTAGGAAAAAAGAAAGTTTTAATTAAGCTAGAATATTAAATGGAAATAGATGTTCATTGGGAAAGAGCCCTTTAAAATGTTTGAGGATATGGCATCATTATTACTCAGAGATTAAATAATGATAATTAAGCAAATCAAGACTGTAAACACCAAGCCAAAGAATGAAACAGCCTCCTAAGAAAACCTGTCCCTATTTTAGTCCTAGCAGAAGGGATGTACTGAGCATCTCTTTCCATATTCTATCACGGAGCAAGTGCAGGTGCAAATGTCCTACACATTCAGGATCTTTACAGTTTAATTTGCAGGTCATAATCATCCAGAGTCACTCTGTGAACATGCTGTCAGCTTAGGGTGGTCAAAATAATGATGTATTTCTGGATTCTTTCTGAATCCTTGTTTTGCTTTTTCTCTTGTTCTTCTTTTTACTGTTAAAAATACAGAAGTTGTAATCTCAGCTGTCTCTTGACTGTGCACCACTGCAATGTAGACATACCAGTTACCTGTGGCTCCGGAGAGGCTGATTCATCAGCTGGGAATCAGCTGAATTCCCAGCACATGCCGGTATTTCTTTGGCTAAAACCCCCAGTGCTGGAATTGGCCACTGAGCCACCTCTATATGCTTTGAGGTTTCCTACATGAGGGAATCCTTTGGTGCTGGTTAAGCAGGCTTTCCCACTGCGCTCTCCTGGCAAGGCAGCCTCTGGGATAGCCAGGGATATTTTTGGCCCATTGTGTTTTTAACCCATGGAAAATGCTGAAGGTGCGTGTTAAGTGTCATTAAATCAAATAGACTCACCAAATGTATGATGTGTTTGTTTCCTTGCTTTCTGGATTTTCTCCAACTACAACCAAGCGATAGAGAAGCTCATGGTAAAGCCATGCCCATGAGACATGAAGTGTAGTGGCTGTATTTAAATTATGTTTGAAGCAAATTTTTGCTCCATGGGTGTGCTATTTTTATCTTTTTTTATAATGCTGCACTTCTGTCATACTTAACACAATCTTCCCCCCTTCCCTAGCATTTCTGTCTGGGTTTTATGTATTTTATAAACTTAGGAATGGCAATGAGTCAATGCTTAAATTAGTCCTGTAGAAATCTTTAGTCCTTTTATCTTCTGTCTATCCTTGTGTATTCAAAAAGGCCCCTCTCTGGTATTGTTATTTTTCACATCCTAGAGACATGCTGCGTGAACATCCACGTGTTATATGACAGGAGGTGATGGAAAAAAAAGCAAGCAGAGAAAAAAAAGCAGCCCTTCTATTCCATTCTCTCCAGCTTAGATGGATCTAACGTCACATGGAGGGGATCCAGGATGAGTCAGGAGCAGTGCTGTGGTCCAAAATTCCAGTTTGTGTTACAGTTGGGAGGCAGCATTTAGCATCATGTGGATTTATTTTCTTTTAACAGGAACTCCAAAATAATATATGGAGGTCATTTAGCCTAATGGGCAGAACCGATAACAGTAAGCCAAGAAGAACCTGGATTCCCATCTGGGTTGAATCATTGACTCAATTTGACTCGGAGTGATGGGTGTGGTCTAGAACATTATACGGGCCTTAACTAAATCGTTACACTTCCCTGTAACATAATTGGAAAACGTGATTAAAGTTCAGAGGTCTCCTGGTAAGTAATAGTTTACCTAATAGTCAGCTTCACTGGTCACACTTAGCACAGTACATTAGAGGCATTTTTTTGCAAACTTAATTTGCCGGATGAATCCTAAAATGTTCAGGATGTATACAGCTAAGGACAAATTCATGCTCTAGAACTTGTATGTACATGGAGACCTGTAACTCATGAAGATCTTTGGCTCTGAATGAATGTCACAAATATTACTCAGCTTTCAGTAGCATGGATCCTTTTTGTACATCTTTGCATATTTTTCTTCCTGTGTTATTATAAAAAGAAATAAGAGTCGTGTGAGCTTTTCCTTTTCATGTGGCCAGTTTAAAAGCAAAATAAATATCCATAATTAAACTGTTTCAGTCAGTGAATCAGGAGACTTGCAGGAAGCAGATGTCATGCAGAAGAAGAGAGGCTAAAAAGTTCTGTAACA
The DNA here is from genome assembly GCA_013401335.1 of Brachypteracias leptosomus. NCBI lineage: Eukaryota > Metazoa > Chordata > Aves > Coraciiformes > Brachypteraciidae > Brachypteracias > Brachypteracias leptosomus. The sequence continues at coordinate 9,715 of VYZX01017787.1, forward strand.
CCTAAGCATGCTCCAATTATATGCTGAGCTTCTGTTATTGTTGTTGTTTTTTCTTATTTATTTTTTTTCCAAGGGGATGGGGAGAAGTTACCGATTTTCCTGGAATGTCCCATTCCAAAAATCCTGGAGACACTACAGCCCTGAGTCTGATCTCTTCTTGCAACAGAATAACTCAGAACTAAATGCACTGGAAACAAAAAGCCTAGGATTAACTGAAGATTATACAAAACTAAGGCTGTCATGAAATGAAAGACTTGGGCCTGTTCTCAGTCTATCTGTACTCAGTAACTTCAAGGGACTTAAGCACATGTTTAAAGATAGACTGCTGTGTAAAATGCTCTCTTGAAAGAAGTGCTTTCCTAAAGTCTAAATCTAAAGTCAGATCAAGTCTTTTAAAAGTTAAGTGCGGTCCCGAGGGCTGATGTAGCCAAATATTCCAGCTTAATCTTGGCTAGAATTGTAACATTTTGAACAGCTAGACCTAATGGTATGTGCCTACCTAGCTTGTTATATTCCCCTGGAATTTATCAGTGACACACTCCATATAATTGTGGTTACTTTTTGTCCGTCTAAAATCCTTTTTTGGTTTTGCAAGGGAGAGACTGCAAAGAAGGAGTATGTAAAAAATTCACGACCAAAAGCAAAAAGTTGAATTTTTTTTTCCTTCCACTACAAAGAATTAAAACAATGCCTGTTGCTCTCATGCTTAATGTCTGAAACTCTGCTAAAAAATAGTAAGAGGAAATATGGTGAACTTTTCATATGGAATTTATTCTCTGTAATTTTATAATGCACATATTGTGAGGTTTTATGAAAACTTATGCTAAAAAGCTTTAGAATAGTGTAATAAAGGAAAACTGTTCATAACATCCTTTGGTATCAAAAGAGCTAACCAGCTATACTTTGAGAGAGGGAAATAAAGTGAAGGTCAATGACAGGTAGTGATAGACTGTTGCAAATGCAGTTCCCTTTCAAGATTTACAGAAAGAACCAGCCTTGACTGTAAGGTTCTCCACACTATTTTTCTGATTTTTTTCATAATTTGTACCTTTGTAAAAAGCAACATTGCTTTATACATTCTCTGATTTCTGGAAGACATGTTCCACCTGCATATGAAATACCAAGCTTTTACTTAATTTCATGACATGTATTCTTTTTTAAGCAGGTGCCTGAAAACCTTTACTAACAACATAGCTAAATCTTCAAAGCTACTACAGTATGTCCTACTAACAGGCTTGTCTCATGCTACATCTCTGAAGGTCGGTTGTTGCTTAACAGAAATCAGATAAGACACAGAAACAAATTTGGTTTTGTCTGTCTTCAGTATTTCTTAAAACCTTGTTTTTAGTAGGAAGCATGTGTACGATATGAATCGCCACAACTTGCCACTTCTGTTTGTATAGTCATTAGTTATAAGCAGTGGACCTTTTCTCATTCAGAGAAGTTCTTGTTAATTTATTAGCTATATTGCAGTAGCACTGGGAGGTCTCAGTCAGAAATGAAGGTCCTGTTGTGTTTAACACAAGTGATATATCCAATTAAACAAAAGGAACAAAATCCTCTTTCAGCCATATCGTAGAGCAAGAATCAGCAAGCACAGAAGTCTTAAGAGATGTGGGTTCCTCAGGAAGACAAGTAACAAAACCAATTTTGTTTCCTAGAATAAGCAGAGGTATCAGCCTGTTTTTTCGTTGCTGAATGATATAAGCATGAGGGCAAAGTTGAATTTGTAATGGCATTATGAGATCCCCCATTGTGAACGATAAATAGCAAATTTGGCCTAATGCCTCAGTAAATTAATTACATTGAATTAACCTGACTTCTGATTCCTGTGACCTCCTTAGTTTAACAGATTAATTTCTGAACAGTGCAGCTTCAAAGAATCTACTTTATTCTGCAGAGGTATATTATAAGGAAGTTAGAGGATTTTCTAGAGGGGCAAATTCTCCACATGAACAAATCTGAAATTCTTGGGTCCATTGAGACATGTAATAGTTTGAGTCAGTGTCTTAAGTGTTTGTATTTCAACTGGAGCAGAACTCTTGTCTTCAAAAATAAGAAATAACTTCCTAGAAATACTATGCAGAAACACAAACTTATTAAGAAGAGTTTGTTTCGTCGAGGGGGCAGACGTACCAATCTTTACTTGATCTTCATATATCCTAGCACATTAATAGTGGAGACAATTGGTGTCATCCAGTGTGCTATCTAAGAGCAAACCATTGTAAGCCATTAATTTGTAGAAATAGGTCAATTGAAAGGAACAGAAATCCAAGCATAAAGGGTAGGCTAATAAAAGAAGATGTCTTTATTACCACTATATGCTTCCTAAAGCTGAAATGTTACACCTTTTTTTTAGTAAGGAGGTTTTCTTGTCAATGCATCTTTAAATCTTGTCTTCATTTTGGAGTTTTAAGTAAATAAATTAAATTTCCTGGATGGAATCTTGCAAAAGTAGTCCTGGATTGATGACAGGAAAAGCATCCACAGGTGGGTTGGTTTTAATTTAACAGAAGCCACACTACACGT
>VYZX01017789.1:9496-88148 GCA_013401335.1 Brachypteracias leptosomus
ATATAACATAATAACATCTGGGGAGGAGTAAATAAACCAGAGCATTTCTCAGTGGTGTCCAGTTAATAGATGAGAGATGATTGGCAGAAGCTGAAAGAAAAGAAATTTCATTTTAGCATAAGAAAACCAAGTTTTTACTGTGAGGGTGGTTAACACTGGAACAGGTTGTTCATGGAGGTCATGGAGCCTCCATCCTTGGAGATACTCAAAACCTGACTGGAGCAGGTGACCCTGGATTGAGCCAAAGGGACTAGACAAGATGACCAGAGGACCCTGCAGACCTCAGCCACTCAGCAATCCTGGGACCTTCCTGAGAACCAGCCAACAGGAGACCTGATCCCTGAAGCCTAGGTCCTGATGACCACAGGGAGGGAAAAAATCTGACCACAGAAGGGAAAAAATCAGGAAAAAATACTCGTGGGCACAGTCCTGCACCAGAAATGCCCATCACTGACAGATCAAAGCCTCTCTCACCCAGGGAAAGTCCTGTCCCCACACAGCTGGGAGAGCAGAATGACCTTTCCCTTGTAAAAACACCCAGAGCTACCAGGGAGGGTCACTATTGATCAACCATAGACCTCGGCTCGCTAATTGCAGAGCCTTGTTCTGCACACGGGTGTGTAGCGGATCCTCTTCCTTTTTGATTATCTCTGTGTAATTTAGAAATAACTGAAGATCAGATGTGGACCATTGCACATTATTATTGCCAATATGAGTTTAAATTGCTCTCCTTGAATTATTTGGCTTTACTTATCTTCTTCACCCTTGCTTTAATTCTTTGCCGGTTTAGGGTCAGATGCTGCCGTCCCCACAAGTGGTGAGCAGGTCGTTCTTGCAAGAGCGAGTCCACTCTGGTCTGTGGGGTTAGTTTAGTTTAAATGTCAGAAAAATCAGGCCCAAATGACAAAGTTTAAGAAAAGTCTTTGCTTCTCTAAAAGCACGTCACAAGCATGTCCTGGCCTTTACCCCAGGCATCTTCACAACTCCTTAGAAAAAAATCTCACTCATAATCTCCTGGGGAGATTCCAATTGGAGTCCAGAGGAAGGTTCTTCACCATGAGAACAATTAAACATTGGAATAGTCTCCCAAGGGAAGTGGTGGTTCCCCTATGTGGGACAGTTTTAAGGCTCAGCTCGACAGGGTGCTGGGACAGCTCACTAAAACTATATTTTTTTACCTTGAAAGGTTGGACTAGATGGTCCTTGAGGTACCTTCCAACCTCATATTCTATGATTCTATGATATAAATCAAATGCCAGAGGCGATGAACACTTGGAAGAGCTTTCACTTCACCAGTCCTCAGAGATCTGACAACACGATGCCCAGACAAAGCCAGTTGTTCCTGAACTGGGCACCTGCTCCGTGGTGAGTGGCAGAAGGACAAGCAAAGGGGTTGTCTTTTGGGTTCCGACCTTGACTCTGGCAGCTACAGCCTGGAGCAGCAGATGACCAACAGATCTTGAATGAAGGGTTGGGATAAATAGCCTTTAAAGGTCCTTTACAACCCAAAACACTCTATGATTCCATGGTCTTTCTCTGCTCCAGGGAGTTGGTAGCAGAGCAAAATGAAATGCAAGTTTTTATCGTGCAATGGTGCACGCTGGTTATCTCTGAGAAGGTGCCCATAGGGGCAGTTATAGAGGACCTTTGGTGGTGACTTAGGGCAGGGAGCAGCTCTCATGTCAGGCTCGTTGAGCACCACACGAGTCTTTGTTCAGCAGAGTCACTGATGTCCATCAGTGCCAAAGGAGGAGACCTCTGTAATGAGGAGGTAGGACCACCCATCACAGTCATTAATGAGCTCCCATGGCCCTGCTGCTGTGGGGACCTCGCAGCCCAGCAGCCAATGTCCTCCTGGGCTGATCCCCAGCAGCGTGGGCAGCAGGGCAGGGAGGGGATCCTGCCCCTCTGCTCCGCTCTGGGGACACCCCCCTGCAGTGCTGGGGACACCTCTGGAGTCCTCAGCACAGCAGAGACATGGAGCTGGTGGAGCGGGGCCAGAGGAGGCCCCAGCAATGGTGGGAGGGCTGGAAGCCTCTGCTGGGAGGCCAGGCTGGGAGAGTTGGGCTTGTTCAGCCTGGAGAGGAGAAGGTTCCACGGAGACTTTCTGGTGGCCTTTCAGGGCTTCAAGGGACCTGTCAGAAAGATGGGCATGGACTTTTGATCAGGGTCTGTTGGGACAGGACAAGGGGGGATGGGTTTAAACTGAAAGAGGGAGATTCAGACTAGAGAGAAGGAAGAGATTTGTGGTGCTGAGGGTGGTGAGAGCCTGTGCCAGGTTGGTCAGAGAGGTGGTGGCTGCCCCATCCCTGGCACCATTGGAGGTGAGGTTGGCCAGGGCCCTGAGCTCTGCTCTAGTTGCAGATGTCCCTGCTCCCTGCAGGGGGGTTGGACCAGATGACCCTGAGAGGTCCCTTCCCACCCAAACCATCCTGTGATTCTATGATTCTATAATGACGTAAGCACCCTTCTCATATCTATCAACTCCTCCTCCTGGCTGTTCTGGATGTCCTGGCTTTGCCCTCAGAGGTGATAGTTGGTCACCCTCCTGCAGAAGCTCCCTCTATTCTGTGTTGCTGGAAGCAATGGGTGAGCTGGAAGCCCACTGAGCTCTGCTGGACCCCAGGGCTGCCTCCCCCTGCCTGGGGCTGCACCACTGGGGACCGAGCTGGATGATGCTGGTTGCCCAGAGAAGGGGACATTGCAGGAATTCCCAGGACGAGCTCATGGGCATGTCTTGTTCATGACGAGAAGAGTATGTCTGGTTATTACCCAGCCTTCGCTAAGTGGACCAACTAATGGAGCGAGAGACATGAAAGATTTCCATGGCCCACCTGGAGTGTAATTCAAACCTACCCCGTGGGAGGTCATCATAAGTAAGATGAATTTCTATCTCTCCTTTCCTTTACAATCCCAACCTTTGGCTTCTAAAAAGTTGCTTAAATACTGATGGTTTGACGGCAACTGGGTGCCTTGATGAACCTACAAACTCTCCAAGGGCTGCAGATGTGTCAGATCTTGCAGGAGCTGGTAGAAATACACATTTCTCAGTCCTTCCTGCTCTGAGTTTAAACACCAGGCAAGTGGAAGCGTTTTGTGAAGCTCTTTATGATGGAAACTGAGCTGTTCAGTTCTAATTGCAGTGAGGTTGTGTCACTGCTGCTTTTTTAAACCTCCATTTTCCAACATTCTTCTGGGTTTCTGTGCTGCACTCATTACTGTCCGTGGGATGTCAGCTGGTAAGAAATTCCCTGGAAGCAAGGGCCAGATCAGAGAACTTCCATTTTTCCAGATCAAAGGCTGATTCTGTGTCTGCAGGTTTGCAGCCCCTTAGTCAGAGAGGACGTTGCTTGAGAAAGACGTGAGAGGTCTTCCTCAAACCCACCCCATCACATCTCAGCCCCTCTCACCCCAGCTTTTCTCCAAATGTCCTTTTCTTTTTTAACCTCTTACTTTTGCTTTTGGGATCTGAAGTGTCACTTCCTCAAATCTCAAGTCAATGCTGGTTTTGCAGCACCCCACAAAGAGATCAGGTCTTCTCCTGCCAGCAAAATGCCGTGTGCACTGTGCATCTCCAGGCCCCTCCTCATTGACTTTGGAGACTTGGGGTGAGACTGAGCCCACAGAAGCTCAGGTGGCCTGAAGGACACGGGATTTTTCTTGCATAACTCTCTGCTTTGATGCTTGAAGACCAGAAGATGTTGGCTTTCCCTCTCACAAGCTGGTCTCTGTCCCTGATGTCCAGACACCCCTCTGCGCATGGTCCTTTTCTCCCCCAGCAAGGCAGGGAGAGGAACCTTTCCAGACAAGCACCAAAGGCATCAGGCTCAGGGCTGTCTCCCAGCTCAGCACTTCCCTTCAGCTTCCCCGCTCCCGAATGAAGCTGAATTATGGGACATTTTACAGCTCTTGATTTTGGAGGCTACCTCTGCCTTGGCGGGAGGTAAATGTAGTGTCTTCTGCCATCATGGACTGTGGGATTGTCCGAGGGCTGGGAGAGTCAACAACATCTCGGGTTCCGCAAATGTTTTGAAGCAGAAGGTGTTTTTAAGTGCTTTTTAAAGCCTCGCACAGTAAGGTTTTAATCTAATTGAGCGGCTCTGAAATGCATTTTGTTGCCAGCAAAACATAACCCTAAATATTCAAAAGCAAGAGATCTCTCCAAGTCGTCAGGAGCTCATTAATGCCCTTTTAATGGGCTTTGTGAGCACAACCTGAGCACCACAAAGATCCGCGTGCTCCTTAATAAGGCCCTTCCTGATGACAAATAAGAGCTGAGATCCTTTATGCTTTGATTCCCCTGCCTTAATCACCTCATCTGCACAAGGAGCTGCGTTGGTGGCCAGGAGAAATTGTGTCCAGTCAACAGATGTCAGTGTCTCCATTCCCATCGAGCCCAGACCCTGCTGACCACCAGGACCAGGCTGAGCCCCTCAACACCCACCCCTGGTAAGATGCCATCATCTGTGTCACATCTGGACAGGAGTAATAAAAGGTTGAATAAGGGAATGCTGCTTTTTCAGAGTGAAGATTTCCTTGGCAAAGTGAAAAATAATAGTTTTTATCTGGCAAGAAAAACAATTTTGACGAGCTAAACAATTTTTAAAGAGATATAACATGAGACAAACTTTTTGTGCTGTACCACAAAAAATAATCTGAGAATGGCTAAAACAAGTAGCTTTGAAATCCTGAAATTGATGGACATGAGAGATAATTTTTTTCCCAAAAGTATGACTGTTTGCAAGAAATACCAAATTAAGCTGTCTGTGAAAGTTCAATCTAGCAAATTATGCAGAGCTGTGAGGACACATTTCCCTCCTCAATTACAGGACACGTCTCTGACAATGTCCCTGCACATCTGGATGGGTGGTTTTTAGAGGAATATACTTATAGCCCAATTTCAAGAGATTTTCAGGGAGTTTGCCCATGGGGTCATTCCAGGAACATCCCCATGAATGCCACGTGGTGAGTCCCTCCCCAGAGTGGACACCAAAGAGGCCTGCATGCAATTAACCAAGTTCACCATTCCCCACCTTGTGACTAGTGATGGTTGAACCATTTTTGGTAAGACCTTTGGACACCCTGCCTGAGACAACCATACAGCTGGAGATGTTTCACCCACTGATGAAAGCTGACAACCAGTAACTCCTGGAGACCCAAGATGGCACCTGCACAACATGGCTTGAGTGGCCAATTTCAAAGAATCATAATCATGGAATACTTTGGGTTGGAAGGGACCTTTCAAGCTCATCTAGTCCAAAACCTTGAACTGAGCAGGGACATCTGCAACTAGAGCAGGTTGCTCAGAGCCCCAAACAACCTCACCTGCAATGGTGCCAAGGATGGGGCAGTCACCACCTCTCTGGGCAACCTGGCATCACCCTCAGCACCAACAATTTCTCATCCTCTCTAGTCTAAATCTCCCTCTTTTAGTTTCAAATCATCACCCCTTGTCCTGTCCCAACAGACCCTGATCAAAAGTCCCTCCCCATCTTTCTGACAGGCCCCTTGAAGCACTGAGATGCCCCAAGAAGGTCTCCCTGGAGCCTTCTCCTCTCCAGGCTGCCCAAGCCCAACTCTCCCAGCCTGGCCTCCCAGCAGAGGCTTCCAGCCCTCCCACCATTGCTGGGGCCTCCTCTGGCCCCGCTCCACCAGCTCCATGTCTCTGCTGTGCTGAGGACTCCCCAGACCTGCACTTCTTGGGACAGCTGCTTTCCCTGGCTGTCATTTCTCCTACCCCAAAAACGCTCTCATGACCAGAGACTGCTCTAACTGGCTTTTTTTCCCCTCAGTTTTTCATCTCCTGAGTTTCTAAGGACATTAGCTCCATGCGGGGCTGACGAGATGAATTCCGACACTGGATAATTGCACGAGTCCTTTGCAGCCGCACGCTTGGAGCACCTCGACACTGTCAGTTCCCATTTGGTTCAAACCTGTGTGTCAAAGCTGCTCGGCACAGGAGGGCAACCAGGAGAGCTTGGCCAAAGCCATTTTGAGTGTTGGAGCCCATCTGAGCTCAGGGTTGGTTTTTTTTTTTAACAAAAGAGGCAGGTGGCTGGAAATTTGGGGACCGAGGTGTATCTCAAGCAGGTTAATGCCACACGTGAGGGACCAGTGTGGACACGCTGTAGTCAGAGCAGGAACAGTGGCCATAGGAGGGGTGGTGGGAACCATCACATGTAACACAACCATGCCTCTTCCCAGGTTGGGGATGAACTCTGCAGGGGATGGAGCTGACTGTTCTGGCAGCACCAGCATGGATCCTCCTGGTCAGCATCATGGGGCTTGGCACGGGACAGGGTTCCACAGCAGAACCACCTTTTTCCTCCACCACAGAGGAAAAAACACAAAAATGACCCCCCCTCCCCAAAACCCCAAAGAAATCACAGAATCCTGGGATAGTTTGGGTGGGAAGGGACCTTTCAAGGTCATCTGGTCCAACCCCCCTGCAGGGAGCAGGGACATGTTCAACTATCTCAGGTTGCTCAGAGCCCCAAACAACCTCCCCTGCAATGGTTCCAGGGATGGGGCAGCCACCACCTCTCTGGGCAACCTAGCACAGGCTCTCACCACCCTCAGTGTTAAAAATTTCTTCCTTCTCTCTAGTCTAAGTCTTGCTTTTTTAGTTTAAAGCCATCACCCCTTGTCCTGTCCCAACAGGCCCTCATAAAAAGTCCATCCCCATCTTTCTGACAGGCCCCTTGAAGTCCTGCAAGGCCAAAAACCCCACAAATGTGGTGGGAGTATTTCCAGCTGGAGACACGTGGACTTGGGGACAGTTTTCTGCTCCTTCAGATGTCTTCTTCAGTAGACCCTGGCCAGGGTGGAAGGTCAGCACCTGATGCTTGGCTTTGCCAGTGTCCAAGTTGAGTCTTGGCTTTCAGAACTTGTGATGTCTCCCACAGCAGCTGTTTCCTGGTTTTACCCAAGTAAATACTTTTAACAAAATCCATTGTCTGTAGCATTCTTGTGGACATGAGTGGTCAGGGACCCCTCCAGCTTTAGGAGTGTTCATAAGTGCTGCTAACTCGTGGTTCTCCACTCAGGACCTTGATTAACCCTTTGCTACTCTGGTTTTATTTGCTTGCTGTGGCTGTTGCCTGTTGAAGGGGGTCACAAACTTTTTAGGGCATTTTGTTGGAGAGCACTGATTTCACCCAAACAGATAACTATCAGCATTTGTGTTCATCTTGGGAAATGAAGAAATTTCCACGTGATAATCTTACAAAAATATTTTCAAATTTGGAATCTTAATTTGAAAACATTCCAGAGCAACAGCTTCAAATTCCCTTTTTTTCTTTTTTCCCTAGTTCCATTATTTTCGTTCTTGCCATATAAACTCACGAGACATGATGAAGTTGAGAAATACAAAATAATCATGTTTGAAAGCGCTTCAGTTCCCCCATGAAATGCCATGGTTGTGGAATGTCAATTTTTCTGAGCCAACGGCTCCACTGGCACCTCTAGAAACACTTGATTTCACTCTGAGTCAGGGGGATGACAAGTTTCAAAACCACAATGTTCCTCATAAATCAGAAATTCCAGATTTTGCTCCACCCATCAAAGAGCCCGTTGGCATCAACGACACTGATCTCCACCTTCATTGCTGGAGAGGAGCTGCTCGAGAAGACATTTCTGCCACTTTAAAAAAAAAAATCACTTTATCATTTAACTTTGCTGTTTTCTTATGTTGTCCCAAGATTTCCTCTTTTCAGGAGCTGGTCTCCTGCAGTCTCTTGCTGCTGCTGTGAGCCCCAATTCAAGATACCCAGATGGTTCCCAGACCTCTGCCCACCAAGCCTGGACCTGCAGCAGGACTCTCTGTGGTGTTTTGGGGCTGTTTGCTTCAAATAATGCTGCTGGGACATTTCACTGAGTCTTTGTTATCACAGCCCCAGTGTTCTACACAGAAACCCTTGGCATATGTTATCAATCCAGGGGGAAATCCAGGCCTTGAGCAACCTGGTCTAGTGGGAGGTGTCCGTGCCATGGCAGGGGGTTGGAATTAGATGATCTTTGAGGTTCCTTCCAACCCAAACCATTCTAGGATTCTATGAAATCCCACAAGTGTAAATATTAAATTTATTGTTTCATTCAAGGACACATCTATCTGTTCTCTTTTCCAAGATGCAGCTACACTTTATGATTCAAAAACAGGTGAGAATAAGGGGAGAACTTTGGACATCTAGAAAAAAATAAAAACGGTAATTGAATAAAACTTTGAAGCTCTAAGAGGGATTTTTTAACTCATCTTAGTGTCCATCAGTCAAGCACTTTTCTCCACACAACCAACATTAAGGTGGTAGGTGCTGAAATGTGAAATGAATATTGGTTTGGTTTCTGTCTTGACTACCTCCAGAAAAAGGCAAAATTAATTGAGCACAATAGTCTGGCTGCATGGTCTGTGCTGGGGAAACCCCCCTGACAAGTGACACAAGAGCTGGCAATGCTGTGACCCATCCTCCAACCAAGAGAAGCTGAAATGTCCACGTTGAGGAGATCAGGAGAGGAATCGGAGTGACTCCAAGGCACAAACCTGGCTGAAGGGGGTTGTGCTTTTGTGCCTTCAGATGATTAACCGCTGTGAGATGCACCAAGGTGGTGATGCTGGCACCCAACGCCCAGCCTTGCCCTCCTGAGCCAGGCTGTGGACAGGGACACACACATTTGCCTGTCCCTGGATCCATCACTCCTGCAGCCCCTGCAGAAAGCACTTTTCCCTGGTGGGCACCCTGCCCCTGTGGTGGGCACCCCTCTCTGGAAGATACTGCTCTCCAGTGGGCACTCTGCCTCTGTGGTGGGCATCCTTCTAGGATGGGCAGCACTTTCAGGTGGGCAAACCTCTCCAGTGGACATCCCTTTCAAGTGGGCACTACTTTCTGGCGGGTACCCTCTTATGGTGGGCACTCTTCTCCAGTGGACACTCCTCTCAGGTGGGCATTCCTCCAATGACAGGCAAACCTCTCTGGTGGCCAGCAGCAGTGTGGGACTCAGTGGGGCAGCAGCATCCTTGGGACCTGTCCGAGAGTGAGTGCAGAGAACAGATGTTGGGGTCTGGCTGAGGCAGGGGCTTGTGCAGAGCTGGGAAAAAAACAACAAAAAAGAGGAAAAAACCATTGGCAGCCTTCAGCCAGCTGAGCTGACTCGTGTGTCCCTCTAGGAGGGTGAAGTGGAACGTGTTGGTACAGCTCTCTTGTGCTTCCACTAACACCCAGGAGAACAGCTTCAGCACAGACAGCAGCTCCAACCTGCTGGGCACATGGAGTAGAAAAGCAAAATCAGTCCAGGCTTGACCTGCAGCCACATGTTCACACTGTACAACCTTCCTTCTCCCCAGACCAGCTCTGTTGTCCTTGACCCAGGCAGTGTCCAGGCAGGTATGGGGGTGAGGAAAGTTCATAGGATCATGGAATGGTTTGGGTTGGAAAGGATCTCAATGATCATCCAGTTCCAACCCCTTGCCATGGCAGGGACACCTCCCACTAGACCAGGTTACTCAAAGCTCCATCCAACCCGGTCTTGAACACCTCCAGGGATGGAGCATCGGCAACCCCTCTGGGCAACCTATGCCAGTGTCTCACCACCCTAAGAGTGGAGATTTTCCTTCTAATTTCCAATATAAATCTCCCCTCTTTCAGCTTGAACCCATCACCCCTTGCCCTATCACTACAGACCTTTGTGAAAAGTCCCTCCCCAGACTTCTTATAGCCCCCTTCAGATACTGGAAGGCTGCAATAAGGTCTCATCGGAGCCTTCTCTTCTCCAGGATGAACAAGCCAAATACTCTCAGCCTGTCTCTATAAGAGAGGTGTTCCAGCCCTCTAATAATCTTTGTAGCCTGTTGCCCAGCTCCCCTCAGTGAGAGGGTTGGCCAGATCCTGCACCATCTGGTTGGTGACAGGAGCATTGACATCCATGGCAGGTGCATCATAGAATCATTTAGGTTGGAAAAGACCTTTAAGATCATCAAGTCCAACCATTCCCCCATCCCTGCCAGGGCACCACTAACCCAAGGCCCTCAGCACCACATCTCCACACCTTGGAAACCCCTCCAGCAATGGGGACTCCACCACTGCCCTGCCCAGCCTGGCACAGCCCTTCACAACCTTGACCAACAACAAATTGTTCCTCAGCTCCAACCTCAACCTCCCCTGGGGAAACTTGAGGCCATTTCTTTTTGTCCTGTCTCTTGTTCCTTGGGAGAAGAGCCCGACCCCACCTGGCTCCAATCTCCTTGCAGGGAGTTGTGCAGAGCCAGAAGGTCTCCCCTGAGCCTCCTTTGCTCCAGCCTCAACACCCCCAGCTCCCTCAGTTGCTCCTCACCACACTCCTGCTCTAGACCCTTCCCCAACTTCATTGCCCTCTCTGACCATGCTCCAGCCCCTCAAGGTCCTTCTTGGAGTGAGGGCCCCAAACCTGACCAGGATTGGAGGTTGTGCCCCCCCAGTGCTGAGCTGGGCTCATTTGGTTCATGGGCACCCCAGGACTGAAGTGTGATTGTTGGTTTCTTGCTTCAGTAGAATTTAGAGAAGCAGGTAGGAGCAGCACAGCTCTTTGCTTTCCTGCGCTATTATATTTAGTCAATTCATTAACTTTACTCTCTCCCTTGCCTACCTCCAGTTAGCTGTTAATTTCAGGTGCTAAAAATGTAATTTAGTAACTGCACGAGACCAGGAGGGAGAATATAATTCACTCCTCTGCCTCTTAGGGGACCTGTACATAAAGTAAATGAACCCAGACTTGCAGTTATATAAAAGTTGGTTTTAGTGGGGTTAGAAAAAAATCAGTCTAAGCAGACAAGTGGCAAACTGAACTATCAAAAATTACGAGCCCTAATGGGCTCAGTCAGAGACACTCTATCTCCACTCAAAAGCGGTAGGAATTTGTCAACCAAGAGTAATTAGAACTTGATGAAGTGCTGCCGGATAATGCACGCAACGATGTGGCCTTGATGTAAAACCCTTTCCCTTCCCCACCAAGTCCCTCCTGGATCCTCAGATTCACGCAGCAGTTTGGCCACTGGTGAGGGAAGGGAGGGGTCAAGAGCTGACAGGAACACACCCCATGGCAGCTCCAGGTTTAACCCAAAAAGAAGGAAAATCTATGGATGCCCATTCAAGCTGAAACTCTAAGAAATCATTAGTAAGCCAAGTTCGATGGCGATGACAAAAGAAATTTAGGGATGAAATGGAATTATTGGCATTTGCTTAAATTTGCCAGTTTCGACAGCAGAGGAAAAAGATCAATGTGGGGGAGGTGGCAAAGGAAAATACGATTTAGGGGGTGCACATGGTGGTGGGCTGGGGAGTGTTGAAATGGGGACAAGGGTTGGTCTAGAGCACAAGTCTGGTGAGGAGCAAATGAGGGACCTGAGATTGCTGAGCCTGGAGAAAAGGAGGCTTGGAGAGACCTTCTGGATCTCCACAACTCCCTGCAAGGAGGTTGGAGCCAGGTTGGAGTTGGTCTCTTTCCCAAGGAACAAGCAGCAAATGACAAGAGGACTTGAGGACAGAGGCCTCAAGTTGCCCCAGGGGAGGTTGAGGTTGGAGCTGAGGAACAAGTTGTTGTTGGTCAGGGCTGTGAAGGGCTGTGCCAGGCTGGGCAGGGCAGTGGTGGAGTCCCCATCCCTGGAGGGGTTTCCAAGGTGTGGAGATGTGTTGCTGAGGGACAGGGGGTAGTGGTGCACTGGCAGAGATGGGGAACGGTTGGACTTGATGTTCTTAAAGATCTCTTCCAATGAAAATGATTCTGTAATTCTATTCTATGATTCTATAATTCTGTGATCTCCTGCCTGCAGTGACTATGTTCAGCTTGCCTGGTCAAAGGGAGCTCCTGGCTGGGACCATGGGCAAACGCCTTGTCCCTCCCCTGGTTCATTGAGCAGGAAGGAGTAGTCACCTCCTAAGATGTCTAAGAGGTGTCTGGGTGCTTCCAATTCCCTTCTCATCAGCAAACCTGCAGTGGAACCAACATGACATGTAGAAGGCACATTACCCATCTCATGACACAAGATGCAATCCTGTCTGTTGTCCCAAATTTTCACTGTTCTTCCTCAGAAGTGCTCTCAGGGTTCTGCACTGTGGATGCCTCATTGTTGCACTGGGTGATCTCTGTCACTCCTTTTGCTGAAAATCAGAAGCAGGGCAAGCAAGGTGCTGCACTGAAATTCAGCCCAGGTGAGGTTCATGGACAGATGTTTACTTCATGTTTCAGCACTTTTAATGGCCCGACTTACGGATCAACTTCACCAGCAAAGCAAAAAAACTGTATCTGAAACCCTTATGAAATGTCAGGATTTGGCTTTATTTTAAACTGGATTTCCTGCAAGCTTTGGGGTGTTCTGCAAAACCAGTTCACCAGTTCTGTGAAAAACTAAGCAAAGAGAAAGACTTCTGCCAGATTTTCACCTTTCTGGTTTAGTTTGAGTTTTAAATTTTTGGAGAGATTTTACTGTCTCTGTATCAAATAATCCCACAGTTCCAGCATGGTGGGGTTGGGAGGGACCTCTGGAGATGCTCTGGTCCAACCCCCTGCTCCAGCAGCTCCCCCAGAGCAGGGGGCCCAGCAGCGTGTCCAGGCCCCTTGGGAATCTCTCCAGACAAGGAGACTCCACAACCTCTCTGGGCAGCCTGGCACAGGCTCCAACACCCTCACAACAAACAACCACCTCCTCCTGCTCACATGCAACCTCCTGGCTTCCACTTGGTGCCCGCTGCCCCTTGGCCTGGCCCTGGGCACCACTCACAAGAGTCTGGCCCCAGCCTCTTGCCCCCACCCTTTGGCTCTTTCCTGGGCACAGAGATGCTCCAGGCCCCTCAGCATCTCCACAGCCTTCACTGGACTTTCTCCAGTAGCTCCTTGTCTCTCTTGAACTGAGAAGCTCAGAACTGGACACAGGACAAGTCACTTCAAAATGTCAGGTTCATTTAAACCTTATTGCTAAGTGTTCTACAGTTATTCTGGCAAAAACAATCACGTTTTTTATTTTAAAGAAAATCACTTCATTATTCTCATTTTTACTTGATCTGTAATACAACATTTTTGATTTGTTTGTGCTAAAGCCAGTCAGCTTTGGAATGAAGTCTTTTAAATAGCCCAGAAAACCTATCCTGCTGTTGGAAAAGCCCCTTTTCTGCCCACCACTGGATGGACCTTTGGCTGTAAGGATCCTGTCCCCCTCCTCCTCCTCTGACTCCATCCTCAGTGGTGTCACCTTGTGTTTTCTTCCTGTCCCTCTGGGGTTGGTGGGAGCAAGTCATCACAGAGTGGTGACCCCAGCTCTGCAGGGTTGTGAGGAGGCAGCAGCTCCCCTTCACCCTGTGCTTACATACCTGATCTCAGGCATTTCTCCTGATCTCCACAAGGATTATGAATTTCAGAGGGGATCATGTCTCATGAGGACACTTGCAAGATAAGAAGAGCAAGGACAGGCTTTCCAGTCTATATCTGTATTTATTTATTTATTGCAAAGAAAGCCGCCTGCTCACACCTCCCTGCTATCATCTTACTTCTACACTAGTTTGTACTTGAACAAAATCTGGGACATTTAAAAAGTGATATAATCAGTTTCTTAAAAAATATGTTGAGTTTGTTCCTCCTTAACCAGCAGAATAACCACCTGCCCTTTTTTTCCTTCATCATTTTAAACCCTCCCTCTTGCTTATCGCAGTGTAGGAGCTGGAGCAGACTTGAGAAACTTCAAAGGCTTCAAACCTGATGATTTTACTTCATTTCCTTACTTTGACCTCTGTCAAGAGCTGGCCACTGTCCCCTGGTCTGCAAGCCCTGTGCAGTAAGCCGGACTTGTGGTGTGCCCAGGAGATGTTCTTCTGCTCTTCGTCAGGTGACCACCACTCACCTCCTTCAGCAGTCTCTTGGTCTACACTCTCCTGTCCTCTAATATGATTTAAATGTGTATGCTTGGTGCTTCCTGCTTTTTTTTCTTCTTGTCTAACAAGCTATGAATGGGACCATCCTGGTTGTGCGGGTCACCTCATGGAGACTGGATTTGTAAAGCTGACATGGCTGGTCTGGGGACCAGTCCTTGGCAGAGCTCTGTGCCACGGGGCAATCACACTGAAAAGCTCCTCAGGTACATGAGGAACAAGCTTGCCCGGTTGCAACTCCACCATGCTGGGATTCTGTGTCTCCTACTGGAGCTGTAGGAAGCTGAGCCCTGCATCTCTCGAAGCTCTGTGATTCTTGCTGGAACACCTTCACCTCATTGTCAGAGAACTTCTCCCGCACTAATAAATAAAAAGAAGTTCACAATTCATTTTAATAAAACAATTATTCTTTTTAATTAAGATAAGCATTACACACATTTGCCAGCGGTTCCTCTATGCCTGTCTGAGGACGTCTTGCCATGAGAGACTTCTATCAGAACTGACTTTGCGACTCATAATGTGGTCTTCGTCAGAAGTCTTAACTCGGAAGTCCCCATTGGCTTTAGCACAGTGAAGCATTAAGGAAATGAAATATTTTCTTTTAAAAAAATGCATACCCTGAAGTTTGATTTGTTGAAAGCCTTTCCTGAGCTGACAAGCTACACGCCGTGTCTACCAAACCCACTGGGAACCTCCAGAACTTGAGCAGCAGTTTCTAATCACTGACGATCATTAGCATTTTAGTGAATAGATTTTTGATAAGAAAAATCTTTGCCCTGTGAAAAAAAAAAAAAAGGAATCTGACATTTTTAGTGCAAGCAGCGTTTCTCTAATGATGATTCCTTTAGCTGTCCCCTGGGTGCTGGGTGACGTGGTGAATGATCCTGTTGTGTCCCACCAAGGGACCACAGTGCTCTGGATGCAAACACTGACACCATGATGGAACTTTGCCCTGTTTCTTATATATTATCACACCATGTGATTTGTTTTCTGCCACGGTTGTGGTTCAGGGTTTGGGGGTCAGGTGCTGGGGCTATTCCACTCCCCTTCCTTCCACACTTTACCAAAGGAGACAGGAATTTCTGCTCGCCCCTTTGTCTCTGGGATTCCTGCTGGGACCACTCCTCTGCTGGTCTGACCTTCACGTGCTTTGGCAGAATCCTGCACCATCTGGGACTGGGTTTTGTATATATTTGTATATACATCTCCTCTCTGTATGTTCCCCTTCCCTTGATACCTTTTTGTTCCCTGTTATAATTGTAATCTTAACTTCCAACTTTGTGTAAGGTCTTTTTCCTCCCCCAGGAGGGAAGAGGGAGGGAGAAAGGGGTAAAAAAAATTCCGTTCTGTGGGGCTTGCCCTGAGCCTAAACAGAGACAGCCACACGTGGTGGGGAGGCAGAGGGTGGGTTCCCAGCGTGGGTGGCACCCCAGGGTTTCTGGTGGACCTCATGGCTCAGCTGTTCCAGTGCCACCTGTTAGCACTGGTTGCTGCAGCAGCAGACCAGAGCAGAGCAGGTGGGACCACCTAATTAGGGACATTACTGGGAAGTACACACCAGGGCAGCAACAGCACAGAAAGCTCTGGGTGTTTCAAGGCTGAGGGTGAGAAGGCTCTTCAGAGGGATCTGGTCAGGCTGGATCAATGGGTCAAGATCAATTCCATGAAGTTCAACAAGGCCAAGTGTCATGTCCTGCCCTTGAGTCACAACAACCCCCTGCAATGCTCCAGGCTGGGGGAAGACTGGGTGAAAAGTGCCCAAGGGAAAGGACCTAGGGGGGCTTGGTCAACAGAAGGCTGGAGATGAGCCAGAGTGTGCCCAGGTGACCAAGAAGCCACCAGCATCCTGGCTTGTGTTGACAACAGTGTGACCAGCAGAACTAGACCAGGGGTTGTCTCCCTGGACTGGGCACTGGGGAGGCTGCACCTCCAATCCTGGGGTCAGTTTTGGGCCTCTCACTATAAGAAGGACCTTGAGAGGCTGGAGTGTGTTCAGAGAAGGGCAAGAAAGCTGGGGAAGGGTGTAGAGCAGGAGTGTGGTGAGGGGCAGCTGAAGGAGCTGGGGAGGTTGAACCTGGAGAAAAGGAGGCTGAGGGGAGACCTTCTGGCTCTGCACAACTCCCTGCAAGGAGGTTGGAGCCAGGTGGGGTCGGGCTCTTCTCCCAAGGAACAAGCAACAGGACAAGAGGAACCGGCCTCCAGTTTCCCCAGGGGAGGCTGAGGTTGGAGCTGAGGAACAATTTGTTGTTGGTCAGGGCTGTTGTGGGCTGTGCTAGGCTGGGCAGGGCAGTGGTGGAGTCCCCATGCCTGGAGGGGTTTCCAAGGCTGGAGATGTTGTGCTGAGGGACATGGGTTAGTGGTGACCTGGAAGTGCTGGGTTAATGGTTAGACTTGTTAATCTTGAAGAACTCTTCCAACCAAAACGATTCCATAGCTCTTTAGCTGAGCATCATGTCATGTCCCCTTCCAGAAAAATGACTGCTCTGTTAATCGTAGAAATTATTTTAAGAACAGGGCCAAAGGAGGGATGGGGCAAGTGCTCTGTGATGTGAACAGAGCAGTGTTGAATAACAGCCTCTGGTTGTCACCAGTCTGGTGCTTCAGCAAGAACTCATACCATAGTATGGGCTGGGGTGAGGTGCTGCTGCACCAAAAGCAACACCAGGTTTTCCCTGAGATACGTCTGGTGACATCTATGCAGAGGGCAGGAGAGGAACCCTGGTTCAGAGAAGGCGCCAGGAAGACCATCAGGGGCATTCGTTCCCTGCTAGCATGTGCCTAAGCCTGTCTGCTGCCTTCCGCAGCTTTTCTTGGTGTTTTCACCTCAAACAATAAGAAGAGAGGAGAAGGAATCAGCCTTGACCTGTAGGGTTTTTTGGACATCCACTACATGATTTCTGGTTCTTCTGAAGTCCCATGAGGGTCAATAAGAGTCAACTCCTGTTAAAGAATCATAGAGTGTATTGGGTTGGAAGGGATCTCCAAAGGTCATCTAGTCTATCCCCCTAGAACAAGCAGAGACATCTCTGCCTAGGTCAGGTTGCTCAGAGCCCCATCTCTCTGTTCTTCATAACTGGGTCCCTTTGTAGCCTCCTCTGCACTTTGTGGGAGCCCAGCAGCCCCAGGTTCTTTTATCTTAGGTGCTGTGACTGTCACATCTTCTCCTCCTCTTCTCCCTCTCATCAGCAGCCATTTAGCTTCTGCTTGCTGACACTTCTNCTGGGTGAAAAGTGCCCAAGGGAAAGGACCTAGGGGGGCTTGGTCAACAGAAGGCTGGAGATGAGCCAGAGTGTGCCCAGGTGACCAAGAAGCCACCGGCATCGTGGCTTGTGTTGACAACAGTGTGACCAGAAGGACTAGACCAGGGGTTTTCTCCCGTGACTTGGCACNAAGGAGGGATGGGGCAAGTGCTCTGTGATGTGAACAGAGCAGTGTTGAATAACAGCCTCTGGTTGTCACCAGTCTGGTGCTTCAGCAAGAACTCATACCATAGTATGGGCTGGGGTGAGGTGCTGCTGCACCAAAAGCAACACCAGGTTTTCCCTGAGATACGTCTGGTGACATCTATGCAGAGGGCAGGAGAGGAACCCTGGTTCAGAGAAGGCGCCAGGAAGACCATCAGGGGCATTCGTTCCCTGCTAGCATGTGCCTAAGCCTGTCTGCTGCCTTCCGCAGCTTTTCTTGGTGTTTTCACCTCAAACAATAAGAAGAGAGGAGAAGGAATCAGCCTTGACCTGTAGGGTTTTTTGGGCATCCACTACATGATTTCTGGTTCTTCTGAAGTCCCATGAGGGTCAATAAGAGTCAACTCCTGTTAAAGAATCATAGAGTGTATTGGGTTGGAAGGGATCTCCAAAGGTCATCTAGTCTATCCCCCTAGAACAAGCAGAGACATCTCTGCCTAGGTCAGGTTGCTCAGAGCCCCATCTCTCTGTTCTTCATAACTGGGTCCCTTTGTAGCCTCCTCTGCACTTTGTGGGAGCCCAGCAGCCCCAGGTTCTTTTATCTTAGGTGCTGTGACTGTCACATCTTCTCCTCCTCTTCTCCCTCTCATCAGCAGCCATTTAGCTTCTGCTTGCTGACACTTCTGGGCCAGAGAAACCAGTCACACTCTGTGCAGTGACATCAAGGCAGGGAGGGGACCTGCTGTCACTGACTGTCACTGGATACAACAGGCTGGGGACTCACCCAGCTCAGGGTCGACGCCTTGCCCACCTTCACCCACCCCTGGCGTGCCTGCAATCACAGAGTCCCAGCATGGTAGGGGTTGGAGATGATCTGGTGCCCCCCCCCTGCTCCAGCAGCTCCCCCAGAGCAGGGGGCCCAGCAGCGTGTCCAGGCCCCTGGGGAATCTCTCCAGACAAGGAGACTCCACAACCTCTCGGGGCAGCCTGGCACAGGCTCCAACCCCCTCACAACAACCAACCACCTCCTCCTGCTCACATGCAACCTCCTGCCTTCCACTTGGTGCCCGCTGCCCCTTGGCCTGGCCCTGGGCACCACTGACAAGAGTCTGGCCCCAGCCTCTTGCCCCCTCCCTTTAGCTCTTGATCAGCATTGATCAGATCCCCTCTGAGGCTTCTCTTGTGCAGCTCAACAGCCCCAGATCTCAGCCTTGGTGTTTCAATGATGGGCACTCACCATGTGGGACCACATCTTGTGGGGCAGGGAACACTGATGAGCCAGCAAGCACAGGTGGGAGCAGCACCAAGTGGAATGAAGTGAGGACCTGGGTGACACAAGACCCTGTATGGAGCAGAGTACTCATCCAAAGCCACCTGACCCACCTCTGGACTTCCCCAGGGAAAACATGGCCTCCAAGGGCTGTTTTATCCCTGAGACTGAAGTCCACTCCACCTGTGGCAGAGGGGACTTCTCATGGAATCATGGAGTCACAGTGTGGTTGAGTGGGAAGGGACCTTTCAAGGACATCCAGTCCTATCCCCCTGCACTGAGCAGAGACATCTGCAACTAGAGCAGGTTGCTCAGAGCCCCGGCCAACCTCACCTGCAATGGTTCCAGGGATGGGGCATTGACACCTCTCTGGGCAACCTGGGCCAGTGCTGAAACAGCACATGCAGAAGATAAGGAGCCATTTTGCAAGGGCTTCCCAGCCACAGCCTTGTGTATTGGCAACCAGGACTCGTGTCAACACAAGCAGATGATTGGTAGGTCAGGAAGGGACGTGGTGAGGCAGGATGGACCAGTGGTGGGTCCAACCAGTCCCTCCCAGGAAGATGGGGTGTTTTGTGTGGAAGGGGAGAAGGGAGAGGAGAGGCAAAGAGCCATGGCCAGGAATCTTTGAGGAAGGTGAAGGAGGAGGATGAATGATCAGCCCATGACTGATCCTCCCCACTACCTCTGCCACCCTGTGCCCACCTCGCCCACCTCCATTTGGCCGCCCTCCCCGGCGCTGACAGGGAGGAGGTAAGGCACTGACAGCGCGGCGGTGGAGAAGGGATGGGAAGGAGGGAGAGGCTGGCTGCAACCCCCGCTTGGAGCTGATAATTAATAAATGAAATGCCCTGGGACTCCACTAAAGCTTCCTCAGATGACTTATCTGTCGTGGGCTCGGCAAAGCATTAAATGGCCATTTTCTGACAGAATGACTTCACCGCGCTGGAGCTTCCTTGACTTTGCCAGGAATATTTCTCCCCTCCTCCCACCCCCCACCTTTCTTTTTTTTATTTTTTTTCAATCTTCTCTCTTTCTCCCTCCCTCCCTCGCTCCCTCTCCCTCTCTCTCTCTCCCTGGTTGACGGCTCTAGTTCATTTCTGCCTATTTAATTGGGCCCCGGATGAATTTACTCGACAGGGCCATTCATCATGTGGCAGCGGCTGGCGGACGAGCCCAGGGGGAGCGGGGCTGACAGCTCCGGCAGCCTCGGATGCTGCCTGACTCTGGAAGTTCACATATTTGGGCATTAGTGCAGCTATTAGTTTAACAAGCTTCGTTTATCCCTGTCACTACCACTTCAGCTTCCCATGTAATCATTTGAAATGTAGATTACTGCTAGACAAATGGGACAGAGCAAGAGTACACAGGAGGGAAAAAAAGTGACATGGATTGCTTGTTATGAGCCGCGGGTTGGGGGTTTTCTCCCCCCCCCTCCCCTCTTTTAATCCCTTCCAATGTGAGTGCTTTGATTAACTTAATATTCACATTATTTCTATTGTAAGCAGTTTGTCACCTGCGCACGCCCCTCGTCGGAAGGTAGCTGGTGGGTGTTTATTGACCCAAAGAAGAGGTTTTATACAGGTGTCCAGGGGTCCGAGGTCCATGGAGGTCGTCACATTCTTCCAGCCAGATGCTCCTATGGATTCTGAACGTGGACCTCCCCGTGGTGGAAGCCATCTGAGTTGGTGTGGTAGGGCGACATGGTCAGTTTAGTCATCCCTCCCAGCCTCCGCTTAAAAGGCTTTTGCTCACCACGTTGGTTTTGCACTGTAGGAGTCAAAGATGACCAATGTCTCTGATGTTCAGAGAAAAGTGTGTTCCACCACTTGTGACCCAGGACTGAAGGTGATGCTGTGTTCCCTCCACCCCCAAACCTTCATAGGTCATTACGCTCTTGTTGAAGGCCAATGTGTAGAGACAGATGTTGGGAAGCCAAAACAGAACACAAACTGCCCTGTCTCCCAGTATGAGACAGTTTGATACCATCAGCCTTTCCCAGCAAGACCAGGAACAGCACCGAGTTTATCTTTTGAAGCTACATCTAGAGGTGTCAGCAACGACAAACCCATTTTATTGCAAAGCAAAGGGGTCCAGTGATCAGTTATCTCCCCAGCTTCAATGTGATGGTGTGTTCTGTGTCCTTCCAACCCGGTTCTTGGCTCCTGCTTTGACTTTCTCTGCTCAGCACAGGAGCTTTCCTCTGTCAGATTGCACACTTGATCTCAAAGCTCCTCCCTGTAGACCAGGTAGGTCAAGTTGCTATGAACTAACCCTTGGATCAACCAAAGGAGTTGCTCCTTCTTCAGTCTCTCAATACAAGTAAGGTTTCCAGGCCCAAAGTTATTTAAGAAGACTTCCCTTGAGCCATGTCCAGTTTGCCTCCATCTTTTTGGACACAAGATGCTCTACTTTCCTGTGGTACCATCAGTGCTGTACTGAGCAACAACGTTCCTGTCTACCCTGGTATCCCCACTCCCTGGTCCCTCCCTGGTCTGTCAGCCACAGCCAGGCCCTGGGAGCTTTTGGTCAGTTGGTTTTGCCCCTTGGCTCTTGCTACGTCCTTTTCTGTCACTCACTTCCAGACATGGATGTCTCCTTCCTAGGAGTCTGACAACATTCCATGCTCATACCTGCCAGACCTTGCATTTTATCATGGGGAAGACGTGTCCTTCAGGTAAAATCAGCACTCTTGGCTGATCAAGTGATCCACAAAGCCAGACTCTCCCCCAAACTCTGGTGTCTGCAGACTTTACTTTACTCAGGATTTTTTCCTGCTCCCTGATAGAGCTAAGTGGAATTAGGAAATTCTGCCCTTGGGGGAATTCTGGTTGTTCATGTCCACTCTGGGGCAGGATGATGCATTAAAACTCAGGAAATTCTCTGGATTATTTCCCCTGTTTTAATCCATTTGGAGACACTGAAACCTGTAATGAGAAAATAGCCAACTCCCCCCCTCCCCGAATGGAAGTTGCCTGAATTCCCTGGAGTGAGAGATGAGTGTGCTGCTTGTCCCTGGAATTGCAATTACGAAGGTGTCCCTCTTGCAAGGAGCGTGTTGGCAGCTCCAGCTTCGGATGCGCTCGCCGCGGTTCTCTCTGTTCTCCTCCCTCCTCTTCCCCTCTTCGCAGCAAGATCTCCGCGGTGTGGCTGGTGATGTGTTGTTATCCCTTTCCAAGCCACTGCAAAGTGACACAATTCATTTATCCCTCCCTCCCTCCCTCTGCAGCTCTGGGACTCTCCTGAGGGCCTCAGCAGCTGGTGTCTTCCCCTAATGAAAACAGCTCACAGGTCCGTGTCAAGCCTGGTGGCAGATCAGACCAAAGGCAGCTGATTTTCTTCCATCAGCAACAAGCCGGGGTGTAGCACCCAGACACCTTCTCGTTCCCCCACCAGCACGGCCAGGACAAAGAGGAAGGTCCTGGCTCCACTCTGGAGTGAATCTCAGGCTTGCACCCCTGGCTTGGCAAAGCCCCTTAAGGATCTCTCCTCTTCTCCGTCCTATTGCACCCCCATAGAGCTCAGGAGATGCAGCAGGAGACCAGATCTTCCTGCAGCTGCAGGACATCCAGGGTCAGTGGGATGGGGAATTATCCCAGGGAAAACAGCCGGAAGGGGAGAAATGGAGGAAACGGGCAATAGGAGTGATTAATGTTTGCTTCTCTCACCATCTGAGCTTGGAAAATCACAGTTCTGCATAGCAGGGACATCTCTGGGCTTCCCAGCTCAGCTGGAGCTCAAAGAGAATCCCTGGCCAGCTGTGGGCTCCTGCCCTCTGGGATGGATCAGCCCCAGGTTGTCCTCAGAGCTGCAGAAGGAGCAAAGATGTTGATTTTATAGAATCACAGAATCATAGGATAGTTTGGGTGGGAAGGGACCTTTCAAGGTCATCTTGTCCAACCTCCCTGCACTGAGCAGGGACATCTGCAACTAGAGCAGGTTGCTCAGAGCCCCAGCCAACCTCACCTGCAATGGTTCCAGGGATGGGGCAGCCACCACCTCTCTGGCCAACCTGGCACAGGCTCTCACCACCCTCAGCATCAAAAATTTCTCCCTTCTCTCTAGTCTAAATCTTCCTCTTCTAGCTTAAAACCATCACCCTTGTCCTGTCCCAATAAGCCCTGCTAGAAGGTCCTCCCACCAGGTAGAGAGCCGCTTCCTTCGGCTGCTTCTTCAGCACCTTGGTCAGTGTCTCTCCACCACAGGCAGCTTCATCCCCTCATTACTAAATACATGGAAAACATTAACTGACCCAAAGCTGCATCACCCAGGACAGGGATGCTGCAGCCACCAACCACCAGTGAGCTCCTGTGGTTTCTGACCCATGTCACCATCCTCACAGCCTGTCCATAAGTGTCTGGTGGGGTGCAGGGGGTGGGGAGCAGGGTGGGGATTGTCCATCTCCTGCTTCCTTCATCATTATTTTGGCCATAAGGCAGCTTTGACAGTGTTTTCATAGTCAGGTTCTTGTGGAGTCCACCTTTGCTGGGCTGCCTGTGACTTTGGAGTAGGCTGAAATGGACATTCCAAGGCACCAATGTCATTGTCCATGTGGTGGTCTCTTCTTTCCAGGAAGGTTCAGCAGAGAACTGTTCCCCACTTCTATTAGGAACCATCAAGTTCCTGGGATCTGATGAGTTCTAGGCACTTCTGGTTACAGCCTTGGTTACAGGGAAAACCCACCTGACAAGTTTGAAGCTCCCATCTGCAGTAATTTTCCAGTTTCCTGCATTTCCAGGACATGCTCATGGTCCAGGAAGGGGGTGTCTGCAGCTCAATTGGAGAACTGAGGAGTTTGATCAGAGGCATCACGATTTGGTACTGGTTTTGGAGTCACTTGTCTGGCCCTGTCTGGCCCTTCTGCATCACAGGAGAACTAGGAATTGATGTCCTTATTGTAATTAATTACAAGCTATTCATTAATTATCAATTATCTATTAAGTAACCATGAGCAGCTTTAGAAGGCCTTGCAAGCTCACTAATTTTGCAGAGCAGGTCTTTGAAATGAAAGCACCTTCTGCAGCCCAATGAGATGCCTCCATGAGGAAAAGCAGCAACGTGAAACGTGCCTGGCAAAGCCACAGAACAAGCCTCAAAGATACATGTGGACCCCCTTCCATGGCTTCTTCTCTTTAAAAAAAGGCTGTTGAATTATAATGTACCAATTCTCTATGAACTGCCCTTCCTGAAAGGAGGTTGGAGACAGGTGAGGGTTGGTCTCTTCTTGCAGGGAACAAGCAATAGGACAAGAGGCAATGGCCTTAAATGGTTTAGGTTGGAGCTGAGGAACGATTTGTTGTTGGTCAGGGTTGTTGTGGGCTGTGCCAGGCTGGGCAGGGCAGTGGTGGAGTCCCCATTGCTGGAGGGGTTTCCAAGGTGTGGAGATGTGGTGCTGAGGGACAGGGGTTAGTGGTGCCCTGGCAGGGATGGGGAATGGGTGAACTTGATGATCTTGAAGGTCTCTTCCAACCAAAAAATTTCCATGATTTGGGGACCTTATTTTAAGAGTTTGAGGTCTGCTGAAGATAACATGTTGCTGCTGTCAAATCCAACCAAAAAATCCACGATCACCCATGGTGACGCTGCAGCAGGAGTGGTTCATTTACCAGGTGTTCAGCAATGGATAATTTTTCTGAGTAAATAGGAAAATGATAGAGAAATAAATGCATCTGGAAAGGAGGCTTTTCCTTGCCAAACATCAGTGTTCCCAGCATCTGGCTCCCCGAAGGGTTGTGGATAAACTGGAGTAATTTCCTTTTTTGGGAAACAGATTTTCCTGCAAAGATTGATCCTGACCCCACTGAGCGAGGCTGGTGTGGGACCAACCGGAGCTGGTGCCTGTCACCTCCCTTCTCCCTGGAATGAGGTGTGACTAGCTCCCACCAGAAATGGTGAAATCTGAACAGATGCCACCAGAATGGCTGTTTGAATTAGTGTTTTTTGGTTTATTTGGTAGATTTGAGGCCCCAAAGCCAACGTGTAACGCTCAACCATTTGAGAAGTGGAGGAGCAGGTAGCTGCTGAAAACTCATTTAACCCCAGGTAGCTTCCCCCACTGTTTGCCAAATATTTCTCTTTCCTTTATGCTTCAAAGCCACAAAAAAAAAAAAAACCCAACCCAACCCTTCACTCAACGTTCAAGCAGTAATTACAAGACTGGACTTTACAAATGGGACATAAATAAAATTACATAGCTAATTAAGACATATCATGAACTGGAGCTCGTTTCTATGATCCTAATTGCATATTTCACCTCCCTGTTAAATGGATCTGATGGTCTGAAAATGAGCCGCTGACACTGTGTGGTGGGGGAGGTTTCAGTGAGCAGCTCTGTCCAGTGGGATGTCAGAGACCCCTGGTCAGACCCCACATCAACGGGGGGAATTGATCTGTTTTTCCCAGTCCTGTGAGGGGAGTGGTTGTGAATGTGCAGATGCTTATTCTGCCCCAGCCCCATTTCACCAGCCAGCCAGAAACGCGCTGGAGAGGAAAAGTCACAGAAATGGGACATGTTTCAAATACACACAATGAATTATCACAACTTTTCTGCAGGTTAGAAAATTAGCTTGGCCACCTCTGCACCCACCTAGCAACAGCCACCCACAGCATTCGTTATTTGAACTCTGGAATTGATTTAACTTAGTTAATAAGTTAAAATTAAAATATGTCAATAGGTTTAACTCTAATTATATGTTGTTTGTTGTAGGAGGCAGAGAGACACCTGCAAGCATCGTGTGGAAAATACAGTGTTAATGGAGGACCTGGAAAGTGTGATTTCAAGTCTTCATGGAGGGTGTTCCTCCAGACTTGGCCAAGTCCTGGGATCACACACTCCTATGCACATACCAAAGAAAACCAAGCTGAGTGGTGTGGTCAACGTTCTGGAGGGACAAAATGACATCCAGAGGGACCTGGACAAGCTGGACAAGTGGATCTGCATGAAGCTTATAAGTTCAACATGGCCAAGTGCAAGGTTCTGCACATAGGTCAGGGCAAGCCCTGGTGTCAGCACAGGCTGGGGGCGAAGGGCTGGAGAGAGCCCTGAGAGGGTTGGATGAGATGACCTTGAAAGGTTCCTTTCCACCCAAACCATTCTACGATTCCATGATAAGTGTATTTAATGATGTAATATAAATCCAGGTCGGGTATTTCTGAGGAATACTGTCTTTCAAACAAAACTCAGAAAATCAGTGCATGAGAACCAGAAACCCAAAGTCTTGCCAAATAAAGGGACAGACAAATATTTTAATATTAAACGCTTTAAACCCTGCAGTGAGGAGAACAGAGCAATGTGCCCATGCCACAGCCCTCGATGGTGTGACAGGAGAATGTTCTGTGGCCTCACATGTTGCTCTGCAGAGGTGCAGGAGAAGGGGATGGGGCTCACCTCTGATGGGCCAGTGACCCTCATTCCTCCACTTCTTTTTGGACAGTTTTACTCAGCTCTAGGAGCACTGGAAAAAAAGGCAGAATATCTGCATTGTCTGATAAAATAAGTTATTTTCCCCCAAAGAGCTGCCAGTGTTTGAGTTGGTCCAACTTGCTGCCAGCAAGAAAACTTGTTCATGGTGTGGCCTCCATACCTGGCAAGACAGAGGGTGAGATGGAACAGGGACATCCTTCCAGCACCTGGACACAGCCTCTGTCCCTGAGCCTTTCCTGTGAGTGTCCTTGGTGGGATGTCCCTTCTCCTGAGTCCCCAGTTGTGTTTCCAACTGCTTTTGTGCCATTGTGCTACTCTGGGCTTGTGGAGGTGGACTTCTGGTGGGCACCATGGACCAGCCCACAGCTCTTCTTGCCCCCAGCACTTGCAGCTGCACCAAGAGCAAAGCCAGATGAGGAGGTTTGCACCCTACCTTCAGGGATGGGTTTTGTCTGTGCCTGGCATTCTGGGCTGGGTCTTCAGGCTTTCACAAGTTTAGGCTTGTGTTTTTGATTCAGGGAGCACACGGGGGTTGTGGTTGATATTCTTGTTTGCCTCAAAAGAACTTTACTCCATGAGTTATTTCAAGTGCTCAGATATACAGAATTCAGGCCACTCATGGGGAGCTTGTGGATAGCATGAGACCTTGGGCACAATGTTTTGTCATCCTGCTTCATCTGAGACCTCAGGACACCTTAGTTACAAGTCAGAAATGGGTATGAAGAAACTGCAATAATCTCTTCCATGCTTAATGAGTTTGTTCAATACTGTTTCCAAAGAGTCCAAATGGTGTAACCCAGCCCCAGGAGCACCATGATCTTCTCTTCACTTTGGCTCTGGGAAGTTCCTCCAAGTTGTGTTCCCCTCTCCTCACCCTGGACTCAGTGTCCTGTGCACTGGGTCATCCATGGAGCAGGGAGGAGACCCTCACAGAAGGAACACTCTGGCTTCAAAAACTAGAAACTTTTCAATTTTCCACCTTTTTCTCTCAGCTTAGTACCTACTCTGGGTGCAACATGTTCCCAGTAATGACAGGACGTGGTGAAACCAACGAGTCGTGAATCAACGACACTTCTCACTTCCATAAAAGAGACATTATAAACCGAAAACATAAAGATCATTTTATCTTTATTAATAGTTTAATGCAGACGAGAAAGATATTTGACATTTTTTTTACACCTCCAACTCCTCTCTTCATGCATTGCTGAGCAGGCAGCACCAGAGTTCATCCACTTAAATCCGTTTCATAACTCAGTAGATACACAACAAACGGATTTCACAGCTTAACCAGCTGTGCTAAAGAGAAATCCAGACACCTCCTCCCTCCGAGTTTTCTGGTTAGGGATTAAAATCACTGCTAAGAATGAAATTGAAACCAGACCTGGTATTCAGCGTGTGGTAAACCGTTCCATCCCATGTCCTTCAGCAACGTGTAGGCTCTTGTGTTGAGTATTCCCAGTTCCTATTAGAAAATGACTTTATTTTGCTGTGCAGGAGGGACCACCCTGCCCAAAGCTCCTCCAGAGCTTTCTCTTAGTTGTTCCTGGCCAACTGGTGGTTGTCTTGTGATCAGCAAGATCATTTTTTATTTCATTTGATGATCTATTTGAAGATCTCCCTGCTCAGTGCATGGGGGTTGGACTAGATAACCTTGAAAGCTCCCTTCCAACCCAAAACATTCTGTGGTTTTATGATTCTCTGGTATCAGGTAAAGTGTGTGCTGTTGTTGACATCATTTGTTCATCCTCATCCTCATCCTTGTCTCATTCTGCTGAGGGCCTCTTGGCCCACCAAACCAGAGGGCATCCTTCCTGCCCTTCAAATGATGGTGGCTACGAGATGCTGCAAGACCCCTCTGGTACCCTTGGTGGGCTATGAAGCAGACCCTCTCTTGTTTCCATGGAAAGTGGCACAAATCTCCCAGGAAAGGTGTCCCTTTCCTACACCCAAGCAGTCAGTCCCCACTATGGTGGCATCTCCTGACACATCAACCATGTTCTGTAGGGAGGGCGAAGTGCACTGGTCAGGCTGGCAAGGCTGGCCCAAGGAGGACAACCAGGTGGGGTGTGGGCCACATGCTGGAGGATGAGCTGGGAATGTTCCATATCTTCACATGTATGACATCAAGGGTAGACAGGACATTTTCCCACCATTTTCCCTGTTTGCTGATCCTGAGCGGAGGCAGAGCTGGAGCAACCGTGATGTCCCAGGCTGGTGGTGCCCCATGAGAGCCTTCTTCTGAAACAGCATCTGCCGCACCAGGAACACAGGGCCAAACCCTTCCTCGAGTCTGGATTCCCAACGCCTCTTGGGGACCTTGTTTACTCAGAGAGCAGCCTTACAAATTACTAGTAAAAAAAAAATAAATTTAAACCCCTACTTTGCATTTTCTGGAAGTTGTTATCCTATTCAGCAAAGAATCATCTCGTGTCTTTATAACTTACACAATTACTGCTCTTGATTAACAACAAAAACTGATGAGCTGGCCTTTCCAGGAGCCATAGGCAGAGTCAGCCAAGCAGAAAATATAAGTGAGGGGAAAACAATTAAAAGTTATTTTAGTTGTTACATTGGAGTTGATTGTTATATTTACATATTTTTTCCCTATATAGTATGAAAAGCTCCATACGGTGCTACCCTCCCAATGACCACACGTGGACATGCAAAGTCAGTTACATTCTGCTCACATTAGTTCTGGGTTATTAAACATCCTGGTTGTGGCTGGGATAGAGTTAATTTTCTTCCTAGAAAATTGCTGCGTTTTGGATTTAGTGTGAGAGTGATGTTGGTAGCACAGGGATGGGATGGTTGCTGCTGAGCAGGGCTCACACTAAGGCCAGGGCTCCTCACATTGCCCTGCCTGAGGAGGCTGGAGGTGCACAAGGAGCTGGGAGGGGACATGGCGGGGACAGCTGACCCCAACTGACCCAAGGGATGTCCCAGAGAAGGGCAACAAAGCTGGTGAGAGGTCTGGAGAATATGTTGCATGAGTTGCTGGGGGAACTGGGGTTGTCTGGCTTGGAGAAGAGGAAGCTGAGAGGAGACCTCATTGCTCTCTACAACTACCTACAAGGAGGTTGTGGTGAGGCTGGGGTTGGGCTCTTCTCCCAAGGAACTAATGACAGGACAAGAGGTGATGGCCTCAAGTTGCACCAGGGGAGGTTTAGATTGGACATGAGGAAGAAGTTCTTTCCTGACAGAGTGGTCAGGGACTGGACCAGGCTGCCCAGGGAGGTGCTGGAGTCACCATCCCTGGAGGGGTTCAACAAATGAGTAGATGTGGTGCTTGGGGACATGGTCTGGGGGTCAGCGAGATGTTGAACAAAGGTTGGACTTGATGATCCTGGAGGTCTTTTCCAACCTAAATGATTTTGTGATTCTATAATTCTATTCTAAGCTGCCCTGAGAAGCAGGAGGCTCACATGGGTCCTTTCTCCATCAGTGACAGTGGGAGAGGTGATGACATGCAGATAGCACAGATTTAGTGTCTCTAATATAAAATTTAAAAGCCAAAGGAGAAGCAAGGGTGAACACTCTTCACACAGGTGTTCAAGGTTGGTCTTCTCAGAGGAGAGCTTCCACCACCATCATTGCTTGTTTGCTGTAGAGAAACTCTGATATAAACTTTTTATTCCTTTTTTTTCTGCTCTGAACACTCCAATCTCCAGGATTTTTATCTTCCCATGGTTTTATGTGTTGGTTTCTCTGGCGTGTNGGCCTTTCCAGGAGCCATAGGCAGAGTCAGCCAAGCAGAAAATATAAGTGAGGGGAAAACAATTAAAAGTTATTTTAGTTGTTACATTGGAGTTGATTGTTATATTTACATATTTTTTCCCTATATAGTATGAAAAGCTCCATACGGTGCTACCCTCCCAATGACCACACGTGGACATGCAAAGTCAGTTACATTCTGCTCACATTAGTTCTGGGTTATTAAACATCCTGGTTGTGGCTGGGATAGAGTTAATTTTCTTCCTAGAAAATTGCTGCGTTTTGGATTTAGTGTGAGAGTGATGTTGGTAGCACAGGGATGGGATGGTTGCTGCTGAGCAGGGCTCACACTAAGGCCAGGGCTCCTCACATTGCCCTGCCTGAGGAGGCTGGAGGTGCACAAGGAGCTGGGAGGGGACATGGCGGGGACAGCTGACCCCAACTGACCCAAGGGATGTCCCAGAGAAGGGCAACAAAGCTGGTGAGAGGTCTGGAGAATATGTTGCATGAGTTGCTGGGGGAACTGGGGTTGTCTGGCTTGGAGAAGAGGAAGCTGAGAGGAGACCTCATTGCTCTCTACAACTACCTACAAGGAGGTTGTGGTGAGGCTGGGGTTGGGCTCTTCTCCCAAGGAACTAATGACAGGACAAGAGGTGATGGCCTCAAGTTGCACCAGGGGAGGTTTAGATTGGACATGAGGAAGAAGTTCTTTCCTGACAGAGTGGTCAGGGACTGGACCAGGCTGCCCAGGGAGGTGCTGGAGTCACCATCCCTGGAGGGGTTCAACAAATGAGTAGATGTGGTGCTTGGGGACATGGTCTGGGGGTCAGCGAGATGTTGAACAAAGGTTGGACTTGATGATCCTGGAGGTCTTTTCCAACCTAAAAGATTTTGTGATTCTATAATTCTATTCTAAGCTGCCCTGAGAAGCAGGAGGCTCACATGGGTCCTTTCTCCATCAGTGACAGTGGGAGAGGTGATGACATGCAGATAGCACAGATTTAGTGTCTCTAATATAAAATTTAAAAGCCAAAGGAGAAGCAAGGGTGAACACTCTTCACACAGGTGTTCAAGGTTGGTCTTCTCAGAGGAGAGCTTCCACCACCATCATTGCTTGTTTGCTGTAGAGAAACTCTGATATAAACTTTTTATTCCTTTTTTTTCTGCTCTGAACACTCCAATCTCCAGGATTTTTATCTTCCCATGGTTTTATGTGTTGGTTTCTCTGGCGTGTATTCAGGAGCTTTTGCTTCTCCCCTTCCCCCAGAGCAGACCCACTAAACATTCTTCATTTTACACCTTTTATAGCTTGATAATTGGCACCATTTTTTTTTTCAGTCAGTGAATTTAAACCCACAGCCCCCAAGTCAATCACTGAGCCAAACAATCCTGGTTTATTTAACAGCCTCTGAAATCAGCACATTCTGAGCATGTTGAGATGAGCAAGAGGAAAGATTTTCAGGAGAATTTTATGTAAAGAGAGTAAACTATTAAATTGAGCTTTTATAAGGCAAACAGGGATGTACCTGTGGTGTCATCATCACAAGAGTCAACTGGAAGAAGCTCTTCTTTCACTGCCAGGCTTGTCCATCAGAATTCACACAGAACCAGATGCTCTGCTCCTTTTAGATTGGATATTTTCCCAGCCTAACATCTAACATAGATCTAAGTTTTGGGATAAATCCCTTGGTTTTTTTCTCTCACTCTGCTGTACGTCCTTCACCTGCCTTAACATGTTTTCCACTGAGGCACCACCAGCCAGTAAGTTGGCCAGTCCATCCCACCAGCCAACTGGGATTTCTCCTCTCACCAGAATAGCCACAAGGAAATGGAAACCAGGTGGCAGGAATGAAAGCAAGATCATTCCTTCACCTCCATCACAAGTTTTCTGACTGTTGCTTAAAAATACCTCATAAAGAGAACTGAAGTTACATCAGAAATCCCATGGATAGACTCTTGTGTCAATGCGATTTGAACATGAGGATTTCAACACCATCATAGAGGTTTTGTTGGAGGCTGTTTCAAGAGCATCTTGCAAGCCAAGGCTCAGGGGTTTTCTAGGGAGACACCAGCTCTGGGGACTCATCACATGGACAGAGGAGACCCTGTCTATCAGTGACACCCAGGTCTCTGCTGTCAGGGTTCCACATGGTCCTTGGGTGAGGTTGGCCAGGGCTCTGAGCAACCTGCTCTAGTTGCAGATGTCCCTGCTCAGGGGGGTTGGATGAGATGTCCTTGAAAGGTCCCTTCCCACCCAAACCATTCCACAATTCTTTGATTCTAAATTCCTGCAGGACCAATGTGAAGTCACCTAAAGACAGGAGCTTGATGTGTCAAACCTCTATCTTCTCCTGCCTTCTCTTACCACATAGACACTCTGAATTACATTTTCCCTGCTAATTGAATGTTTTAATATCATATGCTTGCATCAACTGTATGTAAATGAAAAAAGCCTTAATGTGTTTGTTAATGAAAAAGTTACACTGATATATTAAAGAAGAGTTTATTTAACTTAGTTTAATTTAAAGGCCACTTAGCACACTGAGCATTAATGATCTACAGTAAATGTATTTCTTCAAAGGATTTCTCCATTATTGGGTGTTCTTAGACCAGAGTTGGCTGTGCTGGGTAACACAGTGTGATAAATGGACATTCATTCGTGTTAAATTACGATGAGATTCCTTCAGAGGAGTTATTATATCCCTATGAATACAGAGGCACCCTCTGTATCCGAGGGTTTCCTGGGAAGCCAGACATTTCTGTGTGTTCTACCAAACTGCAGATGTATTCATTATAATAACATTAATCATGATGACTCCATTTGTCAGTTCCACTCTAATTAAGCACTGCCGCCGTAATGGACCATTATTTAGAAGTGTTATCAGGGACAGTTTACAAAGGGTTTAATAGAGTCAGGAGACAGAATTTAGCAGCCTTCCATCAGGTGTGAGGTTCCCCGTGCTGTGAGGTGGACGAGAACCAACAGGGACATCCAGGGCTGGAGTGGGTGGAGGATCCCTCTCAGCCCGACCTATGTGTCACCTGCTGCACCAGGTCTGGCTGGGATGGGGTTAATTTCCTTCCTTCAGCTTCTGTGTGGGGCTGTGTTCGGGTTGGTGATGTTCAGCCATGGCTGAGCAGCACTTGCACAACACCAACAGCTTCTCCTTCTCCCACTCTGTCCCACCAGCGAGTAGGCTGGGGCTGGGCAAGGGGTTGGGAGGGGACAGCTGATCCCAGCTGACCAAGGGGACATCTCACACCATATGACATCGTGCTCAGCAACCACACAGAATCCCACAACCCCAGCATGGTGGGGTTGGAAGGGCCCTCTGGAGATCATCTGGTCCAACCCCCCAGCTCCAGGGTGCCCAGGATCGTGTCCATGCACCTTTGGAATCTCTCCAGAGGAGACTCCATATCCTCTCTGGGCAGCTTAGAGAAACATTCAAACCCCACTGGAACACAACCCTGTGTAACCTGCTCTAGGAGAACCTGCTTTGGCAGGGGTGTTGGGCAAGATGATCTCCAGAGGCCCCTTCCAACCCCCACTATTCTGTGATTCTGTGGGAGGAGGGAAGGGTCCACCATGTCCCTACACCTAAACTGACCATGATTCTACTTTTGTGGCTGGAAGCATTGTGTAGATGTCCTAGATTTGAAGACCTTTCACCAAAGAAAATCATCCTGGAAGGAAGGTTTCCTCTGAGTCCCCTCTCAGGGCTCTTGCCCCCTCAGAGCAGCCGTGTCAGTTTGGTTGCATGATGAGATTATGCAGCCCAATGCACAAGTTTACACCTTTTGGAAGCTCTCTGGTGAATCCATTTCTTCATATTCTTTTGAAGCTTCTGCAAAATATGCCCCACTGCTAATTCATGACTTTATTTGAATCATAGAATTATAGAATGTTTCAGGCTGGAAGGGACCTCTAGAGGTCATCTTGTCCAACCTCCCTACAAGAAGCAGGGACTTCTCTACCTAGGGCAGGCTGCTCAGAGCCCCATCAAGCCTGACCTTGAATGACTCCAGGGATGGGGCCTCCACCACCTCTCTGGGCAGCCCATTCCACTGATCTATCACTCTCATGTTAAAGAACTTTTTTCTAATATCCAGCCTAAATCTATCTATATTCTTTTGAAGCTTCTGCAAAATATGCCCCACTGCTAACTCATGACTTTATTTGTGTTTGGTGCTGCTGCAGCCTGACAAATTTCATCTGTTTTGCTATGGGTGGGACATTTTCTCGTGGTTTTGGTGACAAGCTTTGGCTCTGCAGTTTTGGCTACACTTCCAGTGTCTACTGCTCTGTGTTGAGCAAGGGCATGGGGTCCCCTTCCAGGTGTGCTCAAAGGTCCAGTAGAGCCTTTGGAGCGGTGGATGAGTGAGAAGCACCATATTGGCAGGCAGAGAGATCATGGAATCATGGAATCACAGAATGTTAGGGATTGGAAGGGACCTCGAAAGATCATCTAGGCCAATCCCCCTGCCAGAGCAGGATCACCTAGACCATGTTGCACAGGAACACATCCAGGTGGTCTTTAAATGTCTCCAGAGAAGGAGACTCCACAACTTCCCTGGGCAGCCTGTTCCAGCTGGACGGCTGCTGGAGCACACTTTCCAATTCACTATTTGGGTGTGGTCAGTATCCCCACCACTGCCCTAGAGGACATTTGCCAATGTCTCCAAGACAGAGCATAGACAGACAAAGAATTTTCCTTTCTCCATAGGACATATCAAGACTTCGGAGGTTTTTTTAAGAATGAAAATAGGTCATGAAATCCTGAGACAGAAGCTGCAAGTCCTCACCAGCTGTCCGTGACATTATTTCCAGATGTTCCTGCTCATAGCCATCATGGCCCACCGCAGGAACCCTGGCAAAGGGGCTGTCACTTTGATCTCCTCCCACCAGCTCCTCTGTACCCGCCATCTCAGCTGACTTTCCAGCCTGGACAGCATATTGCCCTTGTCTGCAGAATCTATTACAATACAGAGACGTTCCTCTGCTCAAACCGAGGGTCTTCATTTCCTATTCATTAAAAGCCTAAATGACAATTCCCGGGCATCTGAAACCACGTCCGTTGGTAGGGAGGCTGGAGCTCAAGCCATATTTGCATCCTTGAAGGGCATCCTGGCTGCAGGGAGCTGTATGGGGCCTCACACCTGGAGAGACAGGAGGATCCCGCGCCCCTCGCCGTGGCTTTGTCAGGTCTCATCCCACTGTTCTGCTGCCAGCAGCCTGACGTGGCATTTCACACCCGACATGGGAGGGCTTAATGAGGAGCGGGCACTGCCTGCCTGCCGAGGATGGGAGCTGTGCTCCTCGCTGAGCCCAGCGCAGCTGAAAGACAGCACAAGTACAGAAAGTACGAGAAACAGAGCCGGGAA
Source organism: Brachypteracias leptosomus (assembly GCA_013401335.1). NCBI lineage: Eukaryota > Metazoa > Chordata > Aves > Coraciiformes > Brachypteraciidae > Brachypteracias > Brachypteracias leptosomus. Next base: position 44,576 of record VYZX01017789.1, read on the forward strand.
CGGCAATCCCGAGGAGAGGACACAGCGCAGCCCCTGGTGACACTGCCTGACAGTTCTCCTGTAAAGTCCCTTTGTGCAGGGCTGTGAATGTCCCCCAAAGGCTGCCCTGGGAGGGACAGGCAGTTGGGTTCATCCACACCTCTGTTCTCTTCATGTAGTGCTGGGAGCTGCACTTAGAATCATAAAATCATTTTGGTCGGAAAAGACCTTGAAGATGATCAAGTCCAACCATTCCCCCAACACTGCCAGGGCACCACTAACCCAAGGCCCTCAGCAACACATCTCCACACCTTGGAAACCCCTCCAGGGATGGGGACTCCACCACTGCCCTGCCCAGCCTGGCACAGCCCACAACAACCCCAAACACCAACAAATTGTTCCTCAGCTCCAACTTCAACCTCCCCTGGGGAAACTTGAGGTCAGTTCCTCTTGTCCTGTCACTTGTTGCATGGGAGAAGAGCCCGACCCCACCTGGCTCCGACCTCCTGTCAGGGAGTTGTGGAGATCCAGAAGGTCTCCCCTCAGCCTCCTTTCCCCCCCCCAGCCTGCCTGATGGGCTCAGAAGGAGAAGCAGAGGAAGCCTTGATGATGCACACACCTGCTAAGGGACAGCAAAACATCAGTGTGTTACCAGCAGAGCTTTAGCCACCCATCCAGAGCACAGCACCCTAACGGTGAAGAAAATTAACTCCACCCCAGCCAGACCTGGTACAAACATTGTTAGTGAAACACTAGAAATTCAAAAAGAGTGGGGGTGGAAGTTCTGGACACCTTCACCATTGCTGATTTAATGTGAATTAAAGTTTGCAATACCTGAGTTGCTGGAACAGTGTCGAAATTAAGACGGACAACACGAGCTCAGTCCAAACACATGCTCATCACAGAATCCCAGCACGGTGGGGTTGGAAGGGACCTCTGGAGATCATCTGGTGCAAACCCCCTGCTCCAGCAGCTCCCCCAGAGCAGGGGGCCCAGCAGCGTGTCCAGGCCCCTTGGGAATCTCTCCAGACAAGGAGACTCCACAACCTCTCTGGGCAGCCTGGCACAGGCTCCAACACCCTCACAACAAACAACCACCTCCTCCTGCTCACATGCAACCTCCTGGCTTCCACTTGGTGCCCGCTGCCCCTTGGCCTGGCCCTGGGCACCACTGACAAGAGTCTGGCCCCAGCCTCTTGCCCCCACCCTTTAGCTCTTGAGCACCATTGATCAGATCCCCTCTGGGGCTTCTCTTGTGCAGCTCAGCAGCCCCAGGGCTCTCAGCCTGTCCTGGGCACAGAGATGCTCCAGGCCCCTCAGCATCTCCACAGCCTCCACTGGACTCTCTCCAGTAGTTCCCTGTCTCTCTTGCACTGGGGAACCCAGAACTGGGCCCAGGACTCCAGAGATGGCCTCACTGGGGCAGAATAGAAGTGGAAGAGAACTTCCCTCGACCTGCTGGCCACACTCTTTTTCATGCACCCCAGGAGACCATTTGCTTTCTTGGCTACAAGATCACACTCAGGTTGTGGGCAACTTGTCCATCAACACTCCCCGGTCCTTCTCCATGGAGCTGCTTCCTAGCAGGCCACCCCCTCCCCTGTACTGGTGCAATGGGTTATTTCTCCCAAGGTGCAGAACTCTACGCTTGCCCTTGTTGAACTTCATGAGGTTCCCCTCTGCCCAGCTCTCCAGCCTGCCCAGGTTATGTCAAATAAGATGGATATTCCCTCACTATTGTTTAACAAACCCAATACTTGGGTATTTGGGGTACTGTGGCAGCATAACCAGAACATGTGTGGTGATGATCCATGCAAATGTCTCACAAGTCAAAGCTACACAAGAGGTTTGGCTCTGGCCATGCACAGGAGGAGCACAGAGCTGCTGCCACGAGGTGGCAGATGCAGACAAAGGTGAGCCTGGAAGAACTTCAGTAGCACCACAAATAAACCCCCATCTACGTCTATGCGTCCAAGTGTAGACACATCTCCATTAACTCACTGCGAACAAGTAACTCCTCTGTCAACAGCCACAAGAGGCTTTTATGGCAGTAGTGGTTGGTGAGATTAATCCTGCAGCTCATGATCCATACACGTGGGGACGTGCATCTCAGGACACAGCAGAGGTGGACTCTGGGAGGGGGAAGGAGAGTTTGGTGACATGAGCAGTTTGGGCTCTTACCATCTGTCTCAGAGTGGACAAGAGATTTTTGCTCGAAACAAGAAAGAAGCTGGGGTGAAACTTCTCATGCCTGGGAGTCCCCTTCCCTTCTGCCTGCCGGACACCTCCTCCAGGGCAGAGGGACTGGGTGGCAGGGCAGGAAAGCCTCAGCAGGACCACTGTGGTCTTCAGAGCCCAGGAGCTGAAATTTAGATGGTCATAAATGACCAGTCCCCAACAAACGATTCAAATTTCCATCCAGGGTTGGCTTGGAGATTGTCTCAACAGAAGACCAACCCACCTGCAGGACCAAGGGCATCTGAGGCCCTGGACATCCCTCACCAACACAAACATTACTCTTTGGTGGTGACTTGGGCTTTGCTGGAGCATGAAGGGCCCTGCTGGGTTCAATGGTTCTGCCAGAGGGTTTGGTGGCCTCGGTGGTGGGCCATGTCAGATGGATGGATGGGTGGATGGATGGACGGGTGCCTATTTACAAGGGCCCTCAAAATCCCATTTCATCATAAAATCATCAAAGAATCAACACAGTGTTTTGGGTTGGAAGGGACCTTTAAAGGTCAAATTTCAAATGCAGCCACCTGTTAAGTTTTTTTTCCAAGGCATCCAGGACACAATGAGAAAACAAGAGGGAAATCTGGCTTTTTGAACTTAAAAAAATTACTTTTATTTTAGGAACCAATAAAATTATGGTAAATATTTACAAATAATTATCTCACATAAAGGTTACATAAAACCAAATGTCCACAAGTAACAGTCACTCTCATGAAAAGACACACAGATATTGAACTACGCCAATCTTATTGCATGTTCCTTCAACTAATCTAAAAATAAAAAGTGTTGCAGTCAACCATTTAACTTAGAATAAAATCACAAATTTCAGTATTGACAATAAAAAAAAATTGAAAAAAACAAATAAATGAAATAAAAAATCCCCTTTCAAACAGCCCCTCCCTCTGCCCATGCCTCAGCACCCCCACTCCCCAGCCCACCGCCCTTTATTTTTTATTTTGCTCCCCAAACCAAAAATCCCCCAAAACCAAAACCCCCAAAATAATGTTCGACATCTTTGGCAAATTGGCACTGCTGTAATTACATTCAAATATTATAACACACAAAAAGCAACACACGGCACTAAGGAAAAAACACCAAGATTTCAAGTCTGTTCTTTTCCTACTAGAAAAAAAGAATACAAAACATACACATCTTAAGAAGCATTTTTTTTTTCATCTGTTTCTCAACAGATGTTATCCCCTACTTTCAAAGGCAATTCAACAGTTATTTTTAGGAGTTTGTGTTTTTTTGTAAGTTGTTTTGTTGTTGTTGTTTGTATTTCTCAAGGAGAGGAGGCTTTTATTGCTCTCCCTCTCTCTTTTCTCTCTGGAGACGCGAGCTCCGGCGCGGGCGTTGCAGACTTTGGTGGGTACAATAGATATGTAATTCTTTGATGCTCAGAGTCCCTAATGCAAAGTCATTTGTTTCTAAGGAAAAAAAAAAAGCCTGTTTCCCTTTTTTTTTTTTTTTTTTCTTGGAAATGAATTGAGATGAAATGGGTTTCTGTAATTCCAGAATGTACAAAGGCCACTAGAAAGTGAAGAACCGGGATGAGGTTTCTCCCCGGGCGAGGCTGAGCTAAGCCAAAGGCAGCTCTCAGCACCCACCTCGCTTGGACGGGGCAGAGCAGGAGACCCTGGGCACAGAGGTCCAGCTGGGTGGTGGTCAAGGCCACTGCAGGGCTTGGGTCCACCCCTCCGTTGCCACCCACTCCAGGGTCTGAGAGACTCAAGCGTGTCTACACGTTGATCCTTACACGCGCCCGCCCATGTCCTGCAAAGCCCCCCTCGTCTGGCTCCTGCCCTGGAGCTCCTCCACGGCAGGACCAGCAAGCAGAAGACCTGACACCCCCCACAGCGAGCAATCCTGGTGCCAGGCACCTCTTTGAAGTGCTTCCCACTCAGTGTTTGCATGTGGAGTCTCATGAGCTCCACCAGAAAAGCAATGCTGACCGGTTTAGATCCTCTCGGACCTCATTGTTCCTCATGCAGGAGCAGGTTTTGGTCTGAGGGACACAACAGGGCTCCCCAGCCTTGTGCCACCACCGAGTGCTCTGCCTCCGATGCGGAGCAGTGGTGGCCACGAGTCAGGACGCGCTGCCCAGAAGCTGTTGGCCCCTCTAACGTCATTTTCTCAATGAATCCAGAAGAAAAAGCAGGTTTTTCCCAACGTTTGTTGGGACAGAGTCACAGGGTGGGTCAGCTTAGTGCTGTGCTCCCTGCTGTGGCCGTGGCCTGGCATGTCCTGGTGGCATGTGTCTGGTTCCATGCACGCTGGGAAGGGCACAGCACCAGGGAGGACACTTGGTCACTACCCGCAGCAGCCACACGGGTTAACTCCATCATGGGCCACCGCTCTTGGAAGCTATGGGTGCTTGTGGTTGGAAATAAGTGACACTGTAACATGGCTTCCTCTCCTCCATGCTGAAGGATGTGCAGAACAGGTAAATTAAAGAAAATAAGAAATGGAACACAACCCCATCAGTTAAAGACAGCACACGGCAGGGTCTTCATGCCCCAGCACCAAGGACTTGGCCACAAGGAGCTGAGGAGGGGTGATGGGTCCCCCAGCTCTCTTTCTGGTAAACTCCACAGAACATTCCTCCCTGGTCAGACAAGCTTCCCTCTGAAAACCACCTCTCAGCTTGTTTCTTTTTCCTTTTTTCTCTTTTCCTGGTGCTGTTTCTTCCCTTTCTGTCTCCTTCCCAAGTGTCTCAAGCACCAAGTTGTCCCGGCATGGATCAGAGCACTGCTTGGACATCTCTTCATCTCTGAATCAACACACATCCCCTGGCCCCATTCTGCCAGAGCCTGGAGTATTCTTCTGATTTGAGAGTGAACAAACCAATCTTGGGGTCTGTGGATTTGGTCCTGAGACATCCTGAGCTCTGCAGTCACTGGAGCTGCCTGGTGGTAACACCATTACTGAACCTCCAGACACAAGTGCAAAGAAGACCCGATGCCCACAGAGTTTGACATCTTCTTTACAGTCACACTCTCCTAGCTTTGGACTGAGAGTTTCCTCAACCAGCCAGTCCATTAATCCAGCTCATGGCCTCTGTTGACCTGGTTTTCCATCATCATTTTCCTTCTCCATCTCTCAGATTTCACCTCTCAGCCTGCACCTGATGAATTTACAGCTGCAGCACAAACTACTGGAAAACCCTCCATCCATCCATCCATCCATCCATCCATCCATCCATCCATCCATCCATCCATCCATCCAGGCATGTTCACAGAGCTCTGTGCTGACACTGCCCAAACGCACTTTATGGGGCTGGTTTCTGCAAGGTTCTAGTAACCTGGGCTACAAGGTGTCCCACATGAGCAAAGGGTAGGCAGGGCACCACAAACCTCCATCATGGTCTTGCTCTCTCCCCTCCTTGCAGCCCCAAGGGGTTGTTTGCTTCCAGCTTCCACCTCACCCAGTGACTCCCCATGACATGGAGGGGCCGTAGAGGAGAAGGCAGCTGCTGGCAACACTCCACCATTCCCAGAGGACCACCTTCTGCCAGTGGCACCTTTCAAAGACATTCCCCAAGGAGGATGGTTGTCCCTGTGAAGACTATGGACAGAAAGTCCAGGTCTCCTGGGGAAAGCAGTTTGTAGACCTCATGCTTTCTCAAAACTGGAAAGTACCGTTGAGAACTGCCCTTTCCAGAAGTAGGGTGTGCATCCTCCATGGGCCACTCTGACTGGCCTTCCTGCAGTCCCAGCAGGTATGAGTGAGCCATGGCTGCCATGTCTGGGGAGGTGGGCCAGGTATAGGCATCGGTTTGGGGTTTCCCCTCTGCAGCTCCAACCAGGAACCTGTATGCTGCCCATGTCACCGGTCTGTCCTGGGATGGGTGGGATGGACCTCACCACTGTGCCCATCTGGGTGACTCCTCAGGGAGTCATGATGAAACCATAGGGCCAGTCAGGCTTGAGCAGCTCAGGTCACTTCATCCAGCAGCATCCAGGCATCCTTCAGGGCAATGACTCTCCTAAGTCCCCCACTCAACTACAGGTGCTAGCAGCCTGAGAAGATTAACATCTGCTGAAGTCTCATGTTTGGTCTTCTTGACATTATCTGAATTGGTGTATGTCACACAAGCCATGCCACTGAGGGAACAATAAATGTGTTTTCAGGGACAGGACGCAGAGTGGGTGAAAGACCCACACGCTGTTGATGGACAGAAAGACTCATTTTAGCCCAGCCTGGTCACCTAGCGGGTGGTGTCTCCATTGATGGTGTAGCTCAGCCCACCTCTGTTCCAGAGCCATCACCTGCACCCGTGTCACCTTTGGTCAAACCCTCATTTCTCTTCTCTTCAGCCAAGGCACTGGATGGTCTCATCCATTCCCAAGCACACAGAGAAGGTGTGTGCTCAGGACGAGGACAATATACAACTCTTGGCCAGGCTGTTGAGTGGAGTCTCTATGTGACCAGCATCCAGGAACAGAAGCTCCCTTTGCAGCTTTGTCACCAGGGAGCAATCAACCATGGGGTGCTCAGAAAGGGATGACACCAAAGAGGTGCTTCAGAAGGTTCCCTGTGTAAATTGTCCATGCTGTGATTTGTCTTCAGTTAAAAACGGGTGTGTATCAAGTGCTGAAAGGTGAAAAGTAGGACTCTTCTCACGGCTAAGTTTGTCACAAAACTGCTTCCAGGTTAGAGAAGAACTCTGGCCAAGATCCCTGATGGGCTCTGTGAACATCTCAGCGAAATGTCCTTGAGCTGGAGGGACCTGGATGCCTTCATGGCTTTTGAGGATCTGAATACATCTGCCCTGGGAACTTGGAAGTGACGGCTGTGTTTCCATAGTGTGAGAAGATGCCACTGGAGTTGGAAAGGGAGCTTCTCAATGGGTTCAATGGCCGCTGGTGACACCAGACATGCAGCACAAGTGACGAGATGGGGAGGGAGGAGAGAGAGGAGTGTTAACTCAGGAGCTGCCATTTAAGACAAGTGCTTGTGGAGGGAAGCATTTGTACTTGAATGTCCATCAGTGGGGACACAACTCATGTTCAACACCAACAACCCTTCTTCAGCCTTGGGACACACACAGGCAAGCACCAACAGGACCCCTCTGCAGTGCCTGTGCTGCTCTGAGTGGATGAGGATGGTCAGGAGTAAGAAGACTACAGCCAGATCTTCATCTCGGCAGAGCCAGGGAGCTTCTCCACTGGCCTCGGGAAGAGGGGATGGGGTCATGTCCATCATCCATACAGGGCTGATATTGGTTGCCCCTCGATCTGGGGCAGGGTGGTGCTGCATGGAGGCATCAGCAGTTCTCTTGGCTCCATGAAGTGGCAGTGACAAGTGTAGCTGCTTAGTGGGTCGTTGGTAGCCACTCTCCTCTCTTAATTAGCCCCAGAAAGCCGCACATGGAAGGACATGTCACCATGAGTGCTCTTTCTCCGAGTGGGAGGGAAGAAACATGGAATTATGGGGCAAACTCCCCCCAGCACGTCTGGAATCTGAAATGCCTTCACTGAAATGCACCAGCCCCAGAACAAGCTCTTGAACCTCCAGCTCAGTAGGTCCCACTCCACAGCGACCACCACCGTGGCATCTCCCCTCTTCTTCTCAGGGTGTCCATCATTGGGTTGCAGCTATTGAGATGTACATAAGGTGTCAACCAGCATTTAGGAATTCCTTCTTGGACGCCACTGAACTTGAAACCGGAGAATTTGTTTCAGTGCTCATTAGGGTGGCAAATGAGCATAAATGAATATTAAGCAGTAAAATGTCACCAAACCTCCCGTGTCTTCCCGTGGTTGACACCATCAAGGAGCAAGATTGTGCACAACTGTTGGACAGAACACTCTGCTCAGAAATATTGTCATCCCGACGTGCAGCCATGAGTGTTAACCTGGTCCAAAGCTGCTTAGCTCTGACTGAGCTCTTGGAATGCTCCTTCAGACACGTTCCAGGTCCATGTTCACACCACGTTGTCCCTTAAACTTAAGCCACCCTCATAGTAACGCAAACAAGCCAGTATTTACAGTGGCGCCTGTGTAAAATCGAGCAGAAATGGGTATTTTTTGTCCTTGCCACCAAAAAAACCAAACCAAAACTAAAAAAACACCAAAAAACCAAACAAAAATAATAAAGAAAATTGCCTTGAGTCTCACAGCCTGTTCAGTGTGCAGCAAGAGGAAGCCACCCCAAGGGGGGCTGCTGGCTCCTCTTCCTTATCCCCAGATTCAGCCGTGGCACCCACAGGCCATCAATGCGGTCGCCGGTTGGCTGCAGACACATGAGGCCACCACGCGTTTGGATCCACATCAGGAGAACCACTCCCACCCCTCCCCTCATTTGAGACACCCGGTCAGCGCAACCGGGTGCGAGAAAACAACCATCATCAGTTTGCCAAGTTTGAAGAGCAATATTCCAATGAGCACTGTCCCTACTGGGTACTTTGTCCTCCCTCTGCGGCGTGGCTGGCGTGGTGGTGGCCCAGGTGGTGGTGGTGGTGGTGGTGGTGCCCAGGCGGTGTGTGCAGCCGATGCCGGCGTGCCGGGCTCCGGCGTCAGTGCCGGTCGTAGGCGGTGGCGGCCGCTGGCGGGGCTGCCCCACGGGCTGCAGCGCTGTAGTAGTATGGAGAGCCTGGAAGAGAGAAGAGACAACCGTCAGGAGGACAGAGGTGGGAAGGTGACAGCTTGTGGGGTGCCGGCGTGGGTGGTGGAGAGATCTCATGATCACAGCAAAATAGGGTAATTGGGATAAAAATCACATTTGTGCATTCTGCATGAGAATCATGAAATATCAGCATGGTGGGGTTGGAAGGGACCTCTGGAGATCATCTGGTGCAACCCCCCTGCTCCAGCAGCTCCCCCAGAGCAGGNAGTTGGCCTCCCCAGGGCAGAGTAGACCTGTTGGCCGTGCTCTTCCAAAAGCACCCCAGGAGACCATTGGCCCTCTTGGCCCCAAGGTCCCATTGCTGGCTCATGGTGAACTTGTTGTCCCCTGGCACTCCCAGGTCCTTCTCCATGCAGCTGCTTCCCAGCAGGTCACCCCTCCCCTGTACTGGTGCAGGGGGTTATTCCTCCCCAGGGGCAGGACCCTGCACTTGTCCTTGTTGAACTTCATGAAGTTTCTCTCCAGCGTGTCCAGGTTTTGCTGGATGGTGGCACAGCTCTGGTGTGTCAGTCACCCCTTAGTTTTGTTTCATCAACGTATCTGCTCTGCTGTCCACTCTCCCTTCATCCAGCTCACTGATGAACGTGTTCAACAAGACTGGAGCCTGTGGTGCCACCATTGCTTTAAATTTCTTCTTGTTCTGGGCACCTGGTTCCTTTCCTCTACTCAAAACATTAATTTCATTTGCTTCACCAAAAAAGTGAATTACTTTTCAGAATGGAGATTTGAGATGTTCCAGCCCCAGCACATCACCACATTTTGACTTCTCTGATTTTTTTTCCCTTCCTTTTGGGATGACTAAAATATTGAACCTCAGAGCATTCAACATTTTTCACTCAACTCAACAACAACTCCCCCTTTTCTCAAACTGCTTCTACCAGGGAATAACCCTCCAGGTTTTGCTCAGCTCTGGCAGGGACCTTGGACCTCCAGAAAGAAATGCCAGGTTTGTGCTACCAGATCTGCTTTGGGATCCCAACTCTGCACCGACCTCTGCCTGGCCAGGGAGAGTCCTTTGGCATCCAGAGAAATTGTCTTCAGAAAATATGTGTGACCTTCTCCTTCAGTTGGTGATGAATTTGAACTCACAAAGTGGTTTACAGCTACCTCCAGTGAACAGCCACAGAATCACTGAAACATGGGATGGTTTGGGTTGGAAGGGACCTTTCAAGGTCATCTCATCCAACCCCCTGCAGGGAGCAGGGACATCTGCAACTAGAGCAGGTTGCTCAGAGCCCCAAACAACCTCACCTGCAATGGTGCCAGGGATGGGGCAGCCACCACCTCTCTGGCCAACCTGGCACAGGCTCTCACCACCCTCAGCACCAACAATTTCTTCCTTCGCTCCAGTCTAAATCTCCTTCTTTTAGTTTCAAACCATCTCCCCTTGTCCTGTCCCAACAGACCCTCCTCAAAAGTCTCTCCCCATCTTTCTGACAGGTTTCCTTTCAAACCTCATCCAACTAATTATCTGACACTCCGTATCACAGCTTTTGAAACAGACACGTAATCCTCAAACTGATCAAATTTATGGTCCGTTCTTACAGAGTACATGCATGACACACCTGAATGGACCATGAAGATGAGGTTCTTTGCTGACTGATGAATGCCAAGATGCTCATCTACCAAAACAAGGCCTGAAAATTACCAGCAATGACTTTTCTGCCCTGTAGGACCAGGCACTGGTGGACTCAGTGATCACCAAAGGGTCACCTGGAACTTGGACCATTTGCTTGGGTGAGGAAGAGTCTTCCCGTTCCAGACAACTGACATCAAATGAAGAAACCCCAGCCTCAGGAACTAAATTTCATGGAGGAGAGTATTGGGAAGCTTCACATGGACAGTGAACACTGATCTCATGGGCAACCTAAAACAAACTGCTTTTTATTTTTAAGGGTTAGGCTGTTTGAGGCTGGATATTAGGAAAAATTTCTTCATCAAAGGGGTTTATCAAGTGCTGTGCCAGGCTGGGCAGAGTAGTGGTGGAGTCCCCATCCCTGGAGGGGTTTCAAAGCTGTAGAGATGTGGTGCTGAGGGACATGGGTTGGTGGTGCCCTGGCAAGGATGGGGGAATGGTTGGACACAATGACCTTGAAGGTCTCTTCCAAGCAGAATAATTCCATGATTCTATGATTCCATGCTGTGTACCCCAGCCAAACTCAAGCAATTAGAAACGTGGAAGCCTTCCTTGGCCAAACAAGGCTTGAGTGAGAAAAGGTAAACTGGACAGGTCACCAGGCTTGGAAACATGCTCACCCTGTCTAGCTGGGGCTTGGGAGATGTTGTCTGTAGCCAGTGAACTGGTGGCCACGCTGTTGGGGGTGCCCAGTTTGTCAGTCTGTGTCCACTCTTGGCCACTCTTGTTGCCCAGGAGTCCTTCGGGATCATCTCCTTGGGCAGCAACACCTAACAGGCCCAGGAGAAGCTGGGTGGAACTGCTGTCCTCACCCACCACAACACCAGAAGGTAGATGGGGAGCAGGGAGTGGTGGTGTCCAGCTCCCAGCCATGACCACCAGTAGAGACCCTGGTCTCTGCTGGTGCTGGCACCAGCCATGGCAGAGGGGTTGAAAATCCAGGGAAGGGATCCAGCAGCACCAAACAATTTCACCCTGACCCATGCAGCAATGCACTGGTCCTACTGCAGCCAGATCCAGCTCTTCATGAGGTTTTGGGGCAAAAAGGGTCTTTTTGGGGTCAAGGCCTTTGCTCTCCCCATCCTTCCCCCTCTGCTGCTGTTCTGACTCAGTGCAACCACCAAAGCCCAATATTTCTCTGACACTTTCCAAAGGCTCCTCTCATGTTTGATTTTTCCAGTTTGCCTCTCAGCAGGGAAATCAAAAAATCCTGTATTTAGAGTGGAAAATGAAACCATCACATCACAAACCATTCACTCTTTGCCCCTGTCACCACGGCCCCATCCAGAACAGACTTGTCTGTCCTTCTGTCGTTTTTCCTTTCTAATTCACACCACCATCAATTTATTTCTTGACACAGTCATTTCTGGCCCCTACTTGTTCTCCAATCCTTCCACAGAAATCCACAGAAGGACTGAATCTAATCTTAATTAACCCTTCTCCAAGCCCTGCCCTCACACGATGTCACGCCAGCCCCAGCAGACATGGCACAGGGACAGAGTGGGGACTTTGCTTCAAATGAAACCCACCACGACCAGTGTCAAGCTGGGGTCTGGCCGGGCTGGATCGATGAGCCAAGGCCAATGGGATGAGGTTCAACAAGGCCAAGTGCTGGGCCCCTCTCCCAAGGAACTGGCTCTTCTCCCAAGGAACAAGCCTCCCGGGGAGCCTTGAGCCCCGTGCTCAGTCCATCACCATCAGCACATCTGGTGCACACCAGTGTAGAGACAGCTCAACACGTGCATACTGAGAGCAGAGAGCAACAGCCTCTAATTAAGGAAAAATATTCAATTTCGTTCTGGTTTTTTGCAATAGAATGGAATCATAGAATGGTTTTGATGGAGAGGTTAAAGACCTTTAAGATCATCAAATCTGTCCATTAACCCAGCACTGCCAGGACACCACTAACCCCTGTCCCTCAGCACCACATCTCCACACCTTGGAAACCCCTCCAGCAATGGGGACTCCACCACTGCCCTGCCCAGACTGGCACAGCCACCTGACCACCAACAAATTGTTCCTCAGCTCCAACCTCAACCTCTCCTGGCACAACTTGAGACTGGTTCCTCTTGTCCTGTCTCTTGTTCCTTGGGAGAAGAGCCCGACCCCACCTGGCTCCAACCTCCTTGCAGGGAGTTGTGCAGAGCCAGAAGGTCTCCCCTGAGCCTCCTTTTCTCCAGACTCAACCTCCCCAGCTCCCTCAGCTGCTCCTCACCACACTCCTGCTCTACACCATTCCCCAGCTTTCTTGCCTTTCTCTGGACATGCTCCAGCTCCTCAAGGTCCTTCTTGGAGTGAGGGGTCCAAAACTGGCCCCAGCATCCGAGGTTGGGCCTCCACAGTGTCCAGTCCAGGGGGACAATCCCTGCCCTGCTCCTGCTGGACACACTGGTGCTGACACAAGCCAGGATGATGGTGGCTTCTTGACCACCTGGGCACACTCTGACCCATCTTCATTTGCTTGTCAACCAACCCCCCCAGGTCCTTTCCCACTGGGCACTTTCCAGCTGCTCTTCCCCCAGCCTGGGGTGTTTAGGGGGTTGTTGTGACCCAAGGTCAGGACCTGGCATTTGGCCTTGTTGGATTTCACCCCATTGGCCTTGGCCCATCCATCCAGGTCTCCAGCTTGGTTGTCTCCTCTTCCACAAGAGCTCTGGGCAAGGCATCTGGGACTGCTCTGGAGAGGAGGGAGCACGGTCACTGTTTGAAACAGCTCCACTCCAGCTGGGGCGGGTGGGGGTGGGTTCCCTGGTAGAGAGGATTGGGAAGCTCCAGAGCAAGGTCAGAGCAGAGATGGGGGTGATGGGGATCAGCTGATGCTCTGCTGGGGCCAGAAGCCCCTCCACACAGCAAGAGCATGGTCCTGCCTTCCCATGGGGACACCAGCCCACACCTCCCACTACTGCTCCACACTCACAGGACAAAGACTGGGCACTAATGACCAAAGCCTCTTCATGGTTCTCTCCTCCCTTTGTTCCTATCCTCTCTATCCCTCAAAAAATGTTTTCAACAGAAGCATCCTCCCTTCCTGCCCCTTGCAAATCACAGCAGCTCTCCTTTTAGTTCCTCTTCCACAGGTCTCATCCTGGAGTGATGGCTGAGGAGCAATTGCTCCTGCCAAGCCCTGGGAATTAACTGAAGGTGGGTGCTGGAAGGTGCTCGCAATGCTGCTCTCTCATCTCGGAGGAGGGATGTGACTTAGTAAAACAAACTGTGTCAGCCCATGTTCCAGCCCTGATTAACTTTGTCAGGGTTTCTGCTCTGAGGATGCTGCTGCCAGAGCCTGCTCCCAAGAGACCATCACGGAACATGCTCACGTATACTCTTGAAAAGAGTGGAGACATCCTGGATAGAGTTCAAATTAACCTCCCCTCTTCTGTGGGAGCTCGAGCTCATCACACGGAACCTTCTGTGTGTGCCAGGAGATTGGGAGAGGGATTTTAAGGCTCTGCCATGGATCCCCACCTGCCCTGCATTGCCTGTGGGATTAACAGGGACTTGGGGAGAAGAGAGGGAAGGACCCAGGGATGAAGGCAGAGCTGAGGGTCAGTGGGATCTCTGCAGGGCACATGAGATGGGTCTGATCCACAGCAGCACAGGAGGCTGTGAGGAGAAGCAGTGAGACCTGGACAGGCTGGAGAGTTGAGTGGAGAGGAGCTTCATGAAGTTCAACAAGGACAAGTGCAGGGTCCTTCCCCTGGGGAGCAATAACCCCCTGCACCATCACAGGGGAGGGGTGACCTGCTGGGAAGCAGCTCCATGTAGAAGAAGCTGGGAGTGCTGGGGGACAGCAAGGTCACCATGAGCCAGCAATGGGACCTCATGGCCCAGAAGGCCAATGGTCTCCTGGGGTGTATTCCCAAGAGTGTGGGCAGCAGGGAGGTTCAAGAGAAACAAGGAGCTACTGGAGAGAGTCCAGTGGAGCCTACAAAGATGCTGAGGGGCCTGGCGCATCTCTGTGCCCAGCAAAGGCTGCGAGCCCTGGGGTTGTTGAGCTGCACACGAGAAGCCTCAGCGGGGATCTGATCAATGCTGATCAAGAGCTAAAGGGTGGGGGCAAGAGGCTGGGGCCAGACTCTTGTCAGTGGTGCCCAGGGACAGGCCAAGGGGCAGCGGGCACCAAGTGGAAGCCAGGAGGGTCCCTCTGAGCAGGAGGAGGGGGTTGTTTGTTGTGAGGGTGTTGGAGCCTGTGCCAGGCTGCCCAGAGAGGTTGTGGAGTCTCCTTGTCTGGAGAGATTCCAAAGGGGCCTGGACATGATCCTGGCCCCCTGCTCTGACCAGGCTGAACTGATATGGAGAGCTCCTCCTCAGGACTTGCTGCAGAACAAAAATTCCCATTTCTTTTTCTTTTTGCTGCATCAAAACTCCCACTCTCGTACTTCCAACAAGTGTCACTGCAGAGTCTGAGCAGCGTAGGGGCATCTGTGCCTCGATGGAGTCTGTGTGACTGAAATGTCAGGTCTTGGAAACAAAACCGAAGTATTTCCAAGAGGAGAAGAACAAGATTACACATTTTAACAACTCCTACCAGCAAAAACCAGTGGTTACACTGTGAGACACCCCGATAAAGCTGCAGTTTCTGAAGGGAAATGGTGGGATCCAAGTTCTTCTGCTCTCTCCACATTTAAACAGATGTTCATGTCACACTGCTGAGCAAACACTGCCGTGGAAACCCTCTCCAGCCCAACACCAGCCTAGCCACGGGTGGAAAGCTGTCCTCGAGGCTGGGGTCAGATGGAGACCCACCACACAGCCAAAGGTGGGTGGAACTTTGCCTCAGAATGATCCATCCAAAAAAGGAAATGAGTAAAAGAGGATGAAGAAGAAAACAAAGGGAATGGCACCAGTAAAAGGTGTCCTGGCAGCAAGCAGCTGATTCCTGACCAGCCTGTTTCAAAGTCTTCTCCTGACCCACACCTGCCCATCACCACTGGCTTTGGGGCACCATGGGGACAAAGCCTTCCCTGTACCCTGGCTGGAATGCTCGGAGGTCATATGAGCCCATCATCTCCAATGAAGAGCTGAGCAGGTCATGGGCACAACATAAAATCACAGAATTGGTTTGGTTGGAAGAGACCATCAAGATGACACCTGTCTTGTCTTACTCCTTTCCCAGGGCTTTTGGCTCTCCTGATGCAGGAGCTGCTCTCCTTCTCTTGCAGCTCCTGCTCCCTGTGCTCCCTTTCCTCTCTCACATCTCAGACGTGTCCCTGGGGGTGCAGCAGCAGCTCGTTGGGAGCACGTCACTGGGAAATGCTGTATTTGCAGGGGTTGTGCTCCACGACCTGTGGGGGTGACCCAGAGCCCCTCTGGAGGTGAGGGGTTTGGAAGGGACACAGCTGCTGGAGCGACGCTCTGCTGGTCACAGGTGGTTAGCACATCTCCCCTGCCTTTGAGAGGATGGACCTTCTCTCCAGCCCCACATGGTGCACTGCTGGCTGGGGCTGCTTCCCTGGGGTCTTTTCAGCCACAGTGAGGGTGGTGAGAGCCTATGCCAGGTTGGCCAGAGAGGTGGTGGCTGCCCCATCCCTGGAACCACTGCAGGTGAGGTTGTTTGGGGCTCTGAGCAACCTGCTCTAGTTGCAGATGTCCCTGCTCAGTGCAGGGGGGTTGGACCAGATGACCTTGAAAGGTCCCTTCCATGATTCTATGATTCCATGATAGAACCTGGCTCCCCAGCCCTGTCCATGCAGCTGGGCTTTGCTCCCTCAACTCTCCTGCTTTGGAAAGAGCTGCAGAATGAGCAAGGAGGGGACCACGGCTCCTCCCCCTGGCTAAAGCCTCTTCCCCACACGGCCAAGCCGGGGTCCCGGGGGCGCTGGTGGCTGTGGCCATGGAAACTGGGGCCTCCCCGGGCTTTGTGCGGCCGTGCCCATCCATATCCACTGGAGATGTGTCCCCTGATTGATGATGGAAGCACTAACAAACCCTTAACTGTGGCACGGCGAGCAGCAGCATCACACCAGCACCATGGCACGGGAGGCAGCGGCGGCCGATTGCTCCCCGAGGATTTGTTTAAGGACAAGAACCATGATGAATACAGCCTGGGTGGCTCAATTACATGGGGACTCAATTACTTAAAACAAAGAAACCGGATGAAAAAAAGTATGACAAAAATTCAGAATTATTTCTCTGCTGGAGGTCACATATAACAGCCCTGTCATCCATAAATCTGGAAATCTCTAAGGCATGCTACTCCTGTGTTGAGAGATGACAATTAATTGGTATTTTACTTACCTCATCCATGCAAATTATGCAGGGAAAAATTCTAATTACTGCATGCTACATGTATATAAGGTCAAAGTGGGCCAGATTTTGACAGTGGTGTAAAATGGATTATGTTTATCCTTCACACGAGGGCCGTGATCCTGAGTAAGCCACGGGGCTCCTGCCCCCCGCTGCTCTCAGGGACCTTGTCGATGTTGGGGAGGCTGTGGGGTCCCTTGCTGAGGAGGGATGGAGTGGGCATAGACACACAACTGGGGAGCAACCATGACATGAAGCTGGTGTGAAACACAAAGTGCCCAAAAGAGCAAGAAACAACAGCATGGGCAGTGGTGGGGCTCCATCCAGATGTAAGCAGCCTGGCACCATGACTTTTGTCTGAAAAAGATTCCATACCCTCAGAAAAGTGGGGATCCTGCCTTCCAGCAGCACCACCTGTCTCTGGAAGGGTTTTATGGGGCAGAAATGGGAAGACAAGAGGTTTGGGAAGGGGCTCCTTGCTGGTGAAGGGAACCAAGAGCATTTGTGCAAGATCATAGAATAGAATCATTTAGGTTGGAAAGGACCTCTAGGATCATCAAGTCCAACCTTTGCTCAACATCTCCCTGGCCCCTAGACCATGTCCCAATGCACCATATCTACTAATTTGTTGAACCCCTCCAGGGATGGTGACTCCACCACCTTCCTGGGCAGCCTGGTCCAACCCCTAGTTGGAGACCTGCATTCCTGAACAGGGGCTCAGGACCACACCAGGACACTCATCCTGCACACCCCCAGCAGTGGACGGTTTCTGCTTGGTTGCAAACAAGGCACAGAATGGACCAAGCCACCAAGGTGTGGATGGCAACTTACCCAGGAGTCCAGGGTTGGGAAACCTCCAGGAGTCGTTGTACGTGGAGTATTGCGGGTGGCTGTAGGGGCTCCCAGAAAACTCGCTCCCTGGGTTAAAGAGAAGAAGAGAAGATTATTAGATGTGAGACCAGAGTCACCATTGCCCGGCAAGGAGCTCTGCAGCACATGCTGGGCTCCAGGGATGGCCTTAGGTAAAGCTCTGCTGGCCACCCTCTTGAGGAAGGGCAATATGGGTGGGTAATCACTAAACACACGGGAGCAACCATCTTCTACGTGTCCTCTTTGTGCTGCAGCCCAGGCCTGCTGAGCTGTGGGATTTTCTTAGGCAGCCCATGTTGCAGGAGCAAGACAGTGAGGAGGGATGGAGAGGACTCTGGGACACAGTCTGGGGCTGGCCCTTGTCTCTATGGCCCTACAGCACTCAGGGTGAGAAACACAACACAAGGACGGGGCTGCTCTGACAGGCAGAAGATGAAGCAGCTAATCTAGATAATGGATACCCTTGCAAGGTCTTCAGGAGAACATGGTCCTGTTCCCAGGTGTCCATCTACCACTGCAACTCAAGGAGGAGAATGCTTGCCTGTGCTTCAGATGGCTTTGAAACCCTCCAGACAAAAGCACACAAAAGGCTCAAAGTTATTGCTCTTTATCTCCTCACCAGCTCTTGCTCTCCCCATCTGTCTGTTC
This sequence comes from Brachypteracias leptosomus, assembly GCA_013401335.1. Lineage (NCBI taxonomy): Eukaryota > Metazoa > Chordata > Aves > Coraciiformes > Brachypteraciidae > Brachypteracias > Brachypteracias leptosomus. The sequence goes on from VYZX01017789.1 coordinate 62,814, forward strand.
TCTTCATGTGTCACCTCCTGCTTCATACTTCAGCTGCAAGCTCCTCAGGATAGAGCCTTGCACCATGGGGCTCTGACCCTGGGCACGGCACCTGGCTCCAACACCATCCAAATACCAACCCTGATGCTGATTTATGAGAAAATCTCCCACCAATGACAGTTTTCCACTCTCCTTCTCTCTTTCTTCTTCCTCTCCTTCTCCATCTCACACACACAACACACAGCACGGCAGGAATCACAGGCTGGTTGGAGTTGGAAAGGACCCTTAAAGCTCATCTGGTGCAACCCCCCTCCAGGGAGCTGGGACATCTGCAACTAGAGCAGGTTGGCCAAAGCCCCAGCCAACCTCACCTGCAGTGGTGCCAGGGATGGGGCAGCCACCACCTCTCTGGCCAACCTGGCACAGGCTCTCACCACCCTCAGCAGCAAAAATCTCTTCCTTCTCTCCAGTCTAAACCTCGCTCTTTTAGTTTCAAACCATCAGCCTTTGTCCTGTCCCAACAGAACCTGATCAAAAGTCCATGCCCATCTTTCTGACAGGACCCTTTAAGTCCTGAAAGGCCCCAAGAAGGTCTCCGTGAAGCCTTCTCCTCTCCAGGCTGAACAAGCCCAACTCTCCCAGCCTGGTCTCCCAGCAGAGGCTTCCAGCCCTCCCACCATTGCTGGGGCCTCCTCTGGCCCCGCTCCACCAGCTCCATGGCTCTGCTGTGCTGAGGACTCCAGAGGTGTCCCCAGCACTGCAGGGGGGTCTCCCCAGAGCAGAGCAGAGGGGCAGGATCCCCTCCTTTGACCTGCTGGCCACAAGTACATCAGATCTACATCTCCTGTCTGCTCCTTGTCCTTATGGATGACAGATGACTTCAGTACCTGAAGGTTGCCTCTGTCATTATAAAACAGTGAGACATGATGAAGATGGTGAAGCCACTTGAGGTACCAGGGCCACTGGCAAAGGTGTCCCCATTACCTTCATCCAGCTAAGGAGCAATGTTGCTCCTGCAGGACACAGCTGCTCCTCTCTGGTCCCTCTCACCACCACACCTGAGGCTGCCTGCTCAGCAGGGCCCTCCCTGCTCACCCCTTGCTCCCAAAGTCCCTCAGCCTCCAGCACATCCCTGACCCAGCTCTGCCCTACCAGAGTCTGGCCAAGCCTGCAAAGCACCCTGGCAGCAAACTCTGGTTATGTCATGGGTGTGTGATGACATTTCTACCAGTCCTTGAGGGCCATGTCCAGGTCCTCCTTCCAGTGTGTGCTGCATAAAAATCCCTTCGCCTGGCGGGTGCCTCTTCTACAAGGTGGGGCTTTCACACCACCTCCCCCAGGAGCCTCATTCCTGCCTTTCCAGAGGGCAGGAGAAATGCAGAGATTCAGTCCTGTTGTGCCTGCACAGAACAGCCACACTGCCTGACCAACACGGGACACAAAGTGGGATGGGAATGAATCTCACTGCCACATCTTCCAACGGGGCTGAGCATGGACAGAGGGACAGGGCAGGTAGAACAGCAAGACACACCCACATCTCGTGTCCAACTGGCCAAGAAGCCACCAGCATCCTGGCTTGGATCAGCAGCAGTGTGGCCAGCAGGACCAGGACCGGGATTGTCTCCCTGGACTCAGCACTGGGGAGGCCACACCTCCAATCCTGGGGTCAGGTTTGGGCCCCTCACTCCAAGAAGGACCTTGAGGGGCTGGAGTGTGGCCAGAGAAGGGCAACAAAGCTGCTGAAGGGTCTAGAGCAGGAGTGTGGTGAGGAGCAGCTGAGGGAGCTGGGGGGGTTGAGGCTGGAGCAAAGGAGACTCAGGGGAGACCTTCTGGCTCTCCACAACAAGGAGATTGGAGCCAGGTGGGGTCAGGCTCTTCTCCCAAGGAACAAGTGACAGGACAAAAGGAATTGGCCTCAAGTTGGCCCAGTGGAGGTTGATGTTGGAGCTGAGGAACAATTTGTTGTTGGTCAGGGTTGTTGGGGGCTGTGCCAGTCTGGGCAGGGCAGTGGTGGAGTCCCCATGCCTGGAGGGGTTTCAGAGCCACGTAGATGTTGTGCTGAGGGACAGGGGTTAGTGGTGCCCTGGCAGTGCTGGGGGAGTAGTTGGACTTGATGATCTTTAAAGTCTCTTCCAACCAGAACGATTTTGTGATTCTATGATCCCCACCGTGGGCTGTTTGCACAGTGTGCAGAGGATCCTGACCAGCTCCTCCCTGCACCACCCCTCAGGTGAAGCCCATGGTGAGGTGCTCACTGCCTGTGCAGTGCACCCCGAGAGCGGGCAGGCGTGCCCAGTCGAGGACAGGACAACCTCTCATTCTGACCTGTCCCACCACTCTCCCACCCAGCCCTCCACACCCACCGCTCCCCTCTCCCACCCTCCGTGGTCCACAGAGGACCACAGACCTGGTCCACCCCGTGTGGCAGCCGTGCTGGCTGCCAGCAGCTCTCTCTAACGGCTCATCCTCTGCGGCGGGGCTGACATCTCATTGTTCCATCCTCTCCTGCCTGGCTCTCCTCCCCCACCATCCCCACTGCCCTCCTCCCCACACTCACACACGCAGACACACATCGTGGACCCTCTCTGGGGGATGCTCCGGTGCCTGTCAGGCTGAGGCTTCCAATTCTCTGTTTTTTATGCCTCAGTGGTCAGGGTGTCAAGCTCCTGCAGTACAGACCAGCCAGGAGCTCGAGGAGTCACTGAGCACCATCAGCTCGGTGACAGGATCGCTTGCTTCTTAACATACTCTGCATATCCATCAGCCTTGCAGGAGAAACAGAGAGGGGGAGAAGGGGGGCAGTAGGGAGGACGAGAGAAAAGGAGCAGAAGAGAGGGGAGGGGAAAAGGAGAAGTGGGGGAGAACGTCTCCAGCCCTGCTCCTACCACCGCGGCACTTGGGCAGACAAATGGTACAGCCACCAGCGAAACGGAGCTTGGATGAATGAGCTCCTCGTGATCTCCACCAGATATCCCCAGGTCCATCAGCTGCACTTCCTGACAGCCCCACTCAGCCCTCACCCTGTTCAAAGCCACCATGCGGCACTCACCTGCTGCTGCACACATGGGGCACGGACAAGCTGGAAGGGTGGCACCAGACCCAGCCCTCCTTCACCTGGAACCATGAGGGCCTTCCCACATCACCGAGATGCAAAGACACCCAAACCAAGGGTCCTGCCAGAGTTATCCCACCTCTCCCTGCAGACATGACTCCAGGCTGCCCAGAGAGGTGGTGGCTGCCTCATCCCTGGAACCATTGCAGGTGAGGTTGGCCGGGGCTCTGAGCAACCTGCTCTAGTTCCAGATGTCCCTTCTCCCTGCAGGGGGGTTGGACAAGATGACCTTGAAAGGTCCCTTCCCACCCAAACGATTCCATGATTCTTCTATATTTCTGTGATTCCATGGTCTCATTCTGGTCACCCCTTGATGCAGAGATCCAGGGGAATAAGAAGGAATTATTCCCAGTAATGTTACTACCACAAGCCCTGGGAGATGCTCTGAGTGACAGAGCTAGAGCCCCCTGACCAATGAGGCGAGCTCCACTGGTGGCGGATGGACCTTCTGCCGCAGGCAAAGCAGAGCTCCCTGTTCTGCACCTCTGTGCTGCCCATTCTGCAGCATTTTCCCTGGGGATTATCACCTCAGGTTCACCAATCTCTGTGGTTTTAAGATAAACTTCCTGCAGATTCCATTTGTGATGTGCAGAGAAACTGACAAGCGTGAGCTTAATACTCTCAAGAACTAAAAGATGAAGAATCACAGAATCCCAGCATGGTGGGGGTTGGAAGGGACTTCTGGAGATCATCTGGTCCAACCCCCCTGCTCCAGCAGCTCCCCCAGAGCAGGGGGCCCAGCAGCGTGTCCAGGCCCCTTGGGAATCTCTCCAGACAAGGAGACTCCACAACCTCTCTGGGCAGCCTGGCACAGGCTCCAACACCCTCACAACAAACAACCACCTCCTCCTGCTCACATGCAACCTCCTGGCTTCCACTTGGTGCCCGCTGCCCCTTGGCCTGTCCCTGGGCACCACTGAACTTTTCATCAACCAGCACCCCCAAGTCCTCCTCAGGGCTGCTCTCAATCCATCCTCAGCCCAGCCTGTATTTGTTCTTAGGATTGTCCTGACCCAGGTGCAGGACTCTACACTTGCCCTTGTTGAACTTCATGAGGTTCCTCTCTGCCCAGCTCTCGGGCCTGTCCAGGCCTCACTGCACAGCAGCACAGCTCTTGTGTGTCACCCACTCCTCCCAGTTTGGTATCATCAGAAAGAGATTTCATGGAGTCTTTCTTGCTGCCATGACTTCTAGAGAACTGCCCATGGAGGGGATGGGGCAGATGCAGGCACCTCTCTGCACCAGGGCTGGACTTGGGGCAGGAGAGTGCTGGGAACCTTCCTCCTCTGCTGGAAGGCAGAAGGACGAGGCAGGTGCTCAATGTAAGGTCAGCTTTACATAAACCACGTCCAGCCAAGGTATGGAAATCTCTCAGGATGGAGAAAGCCTGACCACTGTCACTGCACCACTACTGACCACCACAGAGCACCCAGCTGGGGTCCCATTGGGTAGCACAGTCATAACATGTGTCCTTTAGCCTTGTCTTCTTACGACTGTGTGTCACTTAACACCAGCAGAAACCAGCAGCCTGGTCAGACACGGGACATGCTTGTCACCCACTGCTGGTACCTTTGGACTGAAATCAAGTATTTGAAAGAGGTTTTATGTGCCACTTCCAAGTCCAACACCTTGCTCTGGTCTCCAGAGCCTCAGAAGACCCCATGAATCGCATCCTCCAGAGCCAGCACAGCTCAACCAGACCCAACTATGTGACTTGTTGATGTGTCTTCTCAGACATCACAGGCACCTGTGACAGGGAGAAGCCACCAGGATGATGGGGTGAACGGTTCTATTTATATGGTGGCTGCAGTTGGCACAATGTGCAGGTGATGCAACATGTCTTCATCCCTGCGACCACCATGCAACAGCACCTGGTGAGCAGAGGTGGGGGTCCCTGCCACCCAATGGGGGCAGCAAACACGATCTTCTGGCGGTGCCATCCTCCCTGCCAGACTCATCCCAGCCACTGGTTTTCTCCACCAAGCCCCATGAGCTGGATCTTTCTACTACCTGAGCTCTGAGTTTACAACAGTGTCTTATTTAGACCTTACATTTTGCAGAAAATTCTAGTGAGACCCCATCCTGTAAGTGCTGGGGACACCTCTGGAGTCCTCAGCACAGCAGAGACATGGAGCTGGTGGAGCGGGGCCAGAGGAGGCCCCAGCAATGGTGGGAGGGCTGGAAGCCTCTGCTGGGAGGCCAGGCTGGGAGAGTTGGGCTTGTTCAGCCTGGAGAGGAGAAGGCTCCACAGAGACCTTCTTGGGGCCTTTCAGTGCTTCAAGGGACCTGTCAGAAAGATGGGGAGAGACTTTTGATCAGGGCCTGTTGGGACAGGACAAGGGCTGATGGGTTTAAACTAAAAGATTTAGGCTGGAGAGAAGGAAGAAATTTTAACACTGAGGGTGGTGAGAGCCTGTGCCAGGTTGCCCAGAGAGGTGGTGGCTGCCCCATCCCTGGAACCATTGCAGGGGAGGTTGGCCGGGGCTCTGAGCAACCTGCCCTAGTTGCAGATGTCCCTGCTCAGTGCAGGGGGGTTGGATGAGATGACCTTGAAAGGCCCCTTCCCACCCCAAACGCTCTACAATTCTATGAAAATTAAAAGAAACCAGGATTAATGGTGTTCAGTAAAAGCAGCTGCCTGGGAGACAAAAGTGGAAGTTTGTGGGACAAAAATCAGAGGCTGTCCAGGAACAGCAACACCTTGTCTGTTCTTTGTTGGCGTCCTGGGTAAGTTTAAAAACCATCTGCTGTACTTGTCCCCAAGTTGGGCTCCTGTGGATGAACCCCTCAACCCCTCTTGGGACAGCAGGAGATGTTGCTTCTTACCCTTTTCCAGCACTGCTCAAGACATTCTTCCATGATCCAGCAGCCCTGGGCAGCATCCCACATAAAGCCAGAATGACAAATAGAATCACACAGAATCCCAGCATGGTGGGGTTGGAAGGTTCCTCTGGAGATATCTGGTCCAACCCCCCTGCTCCAGCAGCTCACTCAGAGCAGGGGACCCAGCATCGTTTCCAGGCCCCTTTGGAATCTCTCCAGAGAAGGAGACTCCACAACCAAATGAGGAAGAAAAACCTTAGAAAATAAGGAGAACGTTCTGGCCTCTCTGTGAAGAACAACAGTGTGTTTTCCTCTCCATAAAGTGTATTTTCTCCCCAACCACCAAGCCCTCATAGTGGCTCAGGGAGAAGGAGAAAGAGGTCCATGGTCCTGTCCAGAAAGCTGCAGCCTCTAAGACTCACAAAACTCTCTCCCTTACAAGTTTTCTCCATGTATGAGGCAGCCTGGAAATACTTTTCAGTTATAACTTGTTTTCACACAAAAAGGAGTCGTTTCACATCACTATCTCACTTCTGCAAATTTGTGACAATTTTGACAAAAACCTTCAGTTAAAAAAGAAAGCCCTGGATTTTAACTATTTTTAAACAATCAGATGTTTTCCAAACAAATTTTTCCTTTTTGTTGTAAATTCAGAAGAAACGTTAAGTTTTCAAATTGAGTTCAGTGATGCTAAAAAAAATAATTCAAAAATTTCAACTGGAAAAGAAAGTGCATATTTTAAGTTAATGGTTGGACTTGATGATCCTAAAGATCTCTTCCAACCAAAAGGATTCTATGATTCTATGAATCCACAGTAATTTTTATTGGTTTTGTTTGTTTGTTTTGGTCGAACTTTGGACTTTCTTCTAATTTTAACACCAGGACCAGATTTATTCTGCTCTACATCGTAAATATCAGCTGCATTTATCCTGGGGCACTAGAAACCCATGGGTTGATCGCCAGTCATCTGCCAGGTCTCCTCCTGGTCCCGGGTGTTTTCTCTGTCCATGGAAGAGCCTCAGGAGGAAGGACAAGGATAACTTTACCTTCTGCTCCATGGACCAAGTTCACTTGGCCCTTACCCTGCTCCAAACTGACCAATCCACATGTTACAAAAAACAGAAGTGCAAAGAAAGGGAAAAATTACCAAAGTACAGCCCTGCCAGAACAAAACATGGATTTCCCTGGAGGAATTAAAAAAACGAGTAGATGTGGCCCTTTGGGACATGGTCTGGGGGTCAGGGAGATGTTGGGATGAAGGTTGGACTTGATGACCCTAGAGATCTTTACCAACCTAAATGATTCTATGATTCAGAGACAATGTTGGCCCCTGGGAAGAAGCTGAGCAGGGAAATACATTCAACACTGCAGAATCCCACCATGTTCCACACGATTTATCTCTGTGACAACACCCAGGGTGATAGACAGCTCAGAACACCAGGATTCATACACCAGCCTGGGGAAATTTTCTCCAGATTGGATTATCAGAAACCATGAGTCCAACACATGAGGGCAATGGCTGCCGCAGTCCATCAAGGTTGGACTTGATGATCCTAGAGGTCTTTTCCAACCTAAATGATTCTATGATTCTATGAGATCCTTCTGGAGGGGGGAGGCCCTACATGTGTTCCAGGTGTTGACAGAATCATAGAATCACAACCGTTTTGGTGGGAAGAGACCTTTAAGATCATCAAGTCCAACCATTAACCCAGCACTGTCAAGTCTACCACTAAACCAACTCCTTCAGGAAGATCCAAAATCTTTTTAAAGCTGGAAGGAGGAGTGAGCATGTTTCTGATGTCCTTTTCCAAAAACCACCATATTCAGAAACAAGTTCCACCCTCCACCCAGGGAAAGGAGAATTATAAACTCAGAGTAAAAATCCAGCAAACTCACAAGTACAAATCCAGAAACCTCTGCCTGGACATTTTTGGCAAATACTTAAGTAAAAAATAACATCAGTCCTAACACAAGTCACTTAAAAAGTGAACAGAAAGATGTGTCCAGCTCCTGTGAATGGTGGATGTGTCACCCCAAAGAGACATAACCCCACCCTGGGCAAGGACAGCGGGCACAGACCAGGCTCCACGTTCTTGCACGAGTCTAGGTAGATGATGTCAGTTGCTTTTCCCTTATCCACCAATGCTGTGACTCCATCTCTCTACTCTGAATTACCCTCCTTAGTTTCAAACCATCCCCCCTTGTCCTGTCCCAACTCAAAAGTTTGTCCTCAACTTTCTGACAGGCTCCTTAAGATCCTGAAAGGCCTCAAGAAGGTCTCCCTGGAATCTTCTCTTCTCCATTATAGATCAATTATCACCTACAACCCCTTCCACCAGTACACTTGCACTTACCAAAACCACATCCCAGTCACGTTTGTAACATCTTTTAGTCACCAATTAACCCTTCAATGAATGGTCTGGGTGTATCCATCACTTGAACTTTGTCACGTGTAATTTCACAATTAAATTAGCCTTTACACAGCTAATTATTCCTGCACGTCAGCCAAGCAGAAGTTTATTGCAGCCATGGCTGGGAGGTACTTGGTCACATCCAGACAACATCTCTCCAAAGTTCCCAGCCCCATCAAGACTGCCAATTAACTTCTAATGGAGGTTGTATGATAATCCTATGATCATACAGATTGGGCAGCATCTCCCCCTTATTTTATCCTTACATTAACTAGCACCTGCTCAAAAATGTACGGTTTTATTCTTAACGGTTCCGAGGAGGTTGTCATATTTTAAGAAAACTGTAACATGCAGATTTTTGTAACACTCTCTCATTTCCAAGAAGCTACAAGGCACAGAAACCCCATCAATGAGTAATGAGTTGTGGGTTAAGGTGGACGTACCTTGCTGTGAAGTCACTGTACTATTCTCGACCCGTGCTGCCTGCCATAAAATTTTAATGCTGCTCCTGACATATTTATGAAATACCTCACCCAGACTTCGTAGGGTGACAAAAAGATTTACACCTGCAATTACTGCAAGCACGTAGGTTTTAGCTATGCACTTTAAACTTTTGTACACAAAGGTATTTAACTTTAATACAACAAAGGTAGGTGGTGCCACCCAGCAACCATATTGGAACTGCGTTAGGAGAGATTTATCTCCCTCTACCAGGGGGACAACTGCCCAACTTGTCTGCGTAGAAGGTGGCATTGCAATTAATGACGATGAGGAATTGGCCCCTTTCCTCTCCTGGGTTCCCCCCTCAGAGTTCTCTGCTCTCTCTACCAGTCATTGGTGAGTAAAGCCACCTTCACAAAGCCCCGTTCCACCCCATGCCTGGGAAAGGTGAGAGATGGAGTGGATAAGGAGCATGGAGTGGACGAAGGGCACAGAGTGGACAAGAAGCACAGAGCAGATGAGGAACATGGAGTTAATGAGGAGCACAGAGTGAACGAGGGACATGAAGTGAATGAGAGACATGGAATCGATGAGGGATGTGGAGAGGACAAGAGATATGGAGTGGATGAAGAGCACAAAGTGGATGAGGAGCATGGAGTAAGTGCCCTTCATCCACACATGACATTGCTCACTCTCTGCCCCTGTGTCCAGGATCTCCAGATCTCCACGTCTGCAGCCCAACAGGCTTTGAGGACAGGCACTATTCCATTTACTGCTCCAGATCTACCATCTGGTAGCGCAGGTGGGGTGAAAGGGAAAAGTTCTGTCACATATTAAATATCAAGGTTTACAATATGGTTTCATCCAAAATTGGTGTAAAAAGTGCAGAGAACTATCTCATGGGATGAGATACTTAAAACTATGTGATCACAGAATGACAGAATGGTTTAGGTTGGAAAAGATCATCAAGTCCAACTGTTCCCCCATCCCTGCCAGGGCACCACTAACCCCTGTCCCTCAGCACCACATCTCCACACCTTGGAAACCCCTCCAGCAATGGGGACTCCACCACTGCCCTGCCCAGACTGGCACAGCCCCCAACAACCCTGACCAACAACAAATTGTTCCTCAGCTCCAACATCAACCTCTCCTGGCAAAACTTGAGGCCACTCCCTCTTGTCCTGTTGCTTGTTCCTTGGGAGAAGAGCCCGACCCCACCTGGTTCCAATCTCCTCTCAGGGAGTTGTGCAGAGCCAGAAGGTCTCCCCTGAGCCTCCTTTGCTCCAGACTCAACCTCCCCAGCTCCCTCAGCTGCTCCTCACCACACTCCTGCTCTACACCCTTCCCCAGCTTTGTTACCCTTCTCTGGACACACTCCAGTCCCTCAAGGTCCTTCTTGGATTGAGGGGCCCAAATCTGACCCCAGGATTGGAGGTGTGGCCTCCCCAGTGCTGAGTCCAGGTGGACAATCCCTGCCCTGGTCCTTCTGGCCACACCAGTGCTGACACAAGCCAGGGAATGCTGCCTGTGGTTCAGATGACAATATTCCACTCCACGCTTTGTCCTGGCTTTATCCTGCTCTGTAATTTCAGCCTTCATAACGATAATGTGATGTGCAGTTTCCTCCAGGAATTACACAAGTAATTCAGGTGGTAGCAGCAGCAGGTAGAACGTTACGAGCTGTAATAACACAGCCATGGAGTGGAAATTGTGAACTCTAGAAATTAAGCATTTTAGTAGATCCATAAAAGGATGTTGCTGCTGACATGGAAGCAACCTTCAATTATCTGCAAACTCAGGTGTGAGCAGGGGCAGGAAAGCATCTGCATGGCTGAGGGACCATCTTCCCACACTGGTGTCTTCTCAGACATCCCACTGGTGTCCTCATGCTGGTCACTGTGTCAGACCACGCCAGGAGCTGGTCACAGCTCAGCTGGGATGGGGCCAGCAGCTCTGGCTACACCAGTCAGTGGTCAGGTCCTGCTCTTTCTGAAGAGGATGGAAAAGACTTCAATGGATGGAAAAGACTCTTGTCTTCATGTAAGCCCTGTGTGGATGAGTGCTCCTGGCTGAGGTCCTCCAGATCTCAGCACCTGAGCCCTGCTGCCCAGGAGCAGGTTTTCAGCTGGACTCCAGGCTCCAGCCACCCCTGGACCAGGACTTCAGCTCACCTGTAGGGTCTTCCTTTCCCATCTGGTTCTTTCTGTCATCCTGGGGAGCTTGTGCAACCTCTGCAGTAAAGAGACATGACCCCAGCAGAGATGTCTGTTCCTCTTTCTGACACCAAACACAATGCAAATGAACACCTGAGTGACAGGAGACAGATAATTTCTCACTTGATTTTCACAGTCCTGCTTTGGTTTTACACCACATCCACCTTGCAGTCGTCCCCTTAATGCAGAGAAAAAACATGTCAGTCCTTCTCAGGTCAACCCAGGAGTGCAGCAGCTTGGTCCTCCAGCAGGATGGATGCTCTCCTGGCAAATGTCCTGTGGTCAAAACCATTTCCAAGTGACCTCTGCAGCTGCTCAGCCTGGCCCGATCCAGCGGAATCAGCCACAATTTGTGCCAAGGAAGAGGACACGTGGTGGGGAAGGGGTGATGGATGGGAAGTCTCCTCCCACATCTGGAGGGCTTGATGCTTGAGGACACCACGGCTGGTGTGGCACATAGAATCTCAGAATAGTTTGGGTGGGAAGGGACCTTTCCAGGTCATCTAGTGCAACCACCTGCACTGAGCAGGGACACCTGCAACTAGAGCAGGTTGCTCAGAGCCCCATCTGAGCATCCCTTGGGGGGACCAACAGCTCCTCACACATCCCAACAGCCCAGGACACCCCTCCATGGGACCAGTGCTGAGTCCAGGGGGATGATCCCTGCCCTGGTGATAGAATCATAGAATGTTTTTGGCTGGAAGAGACCTTCAAGATCATCAAATCCAACCTCAGTTCCAGCCCTATCAACACCACTAAACCATGTCCCTCAGAGCAACATCTACCCCTCTCTTAAACACCTCCAGGGATGGTGACTCCACCACCTCCCCAGGCAGCCTGGTCCAGTGCCTGACAACCCTTTCAGTAAAGAAATTCTTCCTAATATCCAGCCTGAACCTCCCCTGGTGCAACTTCGGACCATGTCCTCTTGTTCTATCACTGGGGAGAACAGATCGACCCCCCCTCGCTTTCAGGTGGTGGTAGAGAGCGATGGTCTCCCCTCAGCTGCCTTTTATCCAGGCTGACCAGCCCCAGATCTCTCAGCTCCTCATATGGGACATGCTCCGAATCCTTTACTAGCTTGGTAGCCCATCTCTGTACTCTCTCCAGCACCTCAATGTCCTTCTTGTAGAGAAGGGCCCAAAACTGGACATGGTATTCGAGGTGCAGCCTCACCAGAGCCAAGTACAGGGGAGTGATCACCTCCTGCTCCTGCTGCCCATACTAGTGCTGACACAGGCCAGGATGCTGGTGGCCTTCTTGGCCACCTGGGCACACTCTGGCTCATCTCCAGCCACCTGTTGACCAACACCCCCAGGTCCTTTCCCACCAGGCAGTTTCCAGCCACTCTGCCGCAGTCTAGAGTGTCGCAGGGGTTGTCATGACTCAAATGCAGGACCCAGCACTTGGCTTTAAACCCCACCAATCCCTACGGGTTTATTCCAGAGGTTCTGCAAGTCAAGGACCTGTTAGGAAAACCTTTGTAAAGCTGTTGGTTCCCTCCTGGAGGAGCAGGAGGAGGACGACCATGAACCCTGCAGCCCCTGCACACAGAGAGGACATCGCTGGTGCCCAGAGGAGACCTTGGGAGCTGCCTTGGTGGGGACAAACAGACCAGCCAGCCACATGTAGGGCAGTTCCCTGTGCCAGCTCCTACAGGGCAGTGCAAATAATGACCAGACACCTTTCATCTCAAGCACCTCGTCTTCAAACTTCTGCCTCTGAGTATTTAGGGCAGAGACTTGAGTTTGTTGAAGCTTCCAGCATGATGGAGCTCAAACAATGGGCTTGCAGGGGACAGAAAGATGTTTAGCACCATTAAAAAGAACCCCCAAAACACCAACAAAAGGCTTTTTAAGTTCCTGCTGCAGCTTTTATAATCACTGATGTTACTTAAGGGTGGGCAGCACATCACACCCCTCACACTGAATGAACCATCGACAGCCTGTCTCCAGCTGCCACCCATGTCTCCTTGTGGCACCTCAACCCAGACACAGGAGCTGGAAGGGCCTCATGGTTCCTCCTCAGGGGTGCAGGACAGAGCCCTGTGCCACCAGTGGGGCACCTCCAGCCCTCTCCTCCTCCTCCACAGGGGTGGCCACAGTGCCACAGGCATCATCCCTCTGATGCCAACCAACTGCACACGTTTTTGCCTGGCACAGCATAGAATCATAGAATGGTTTGGATTAGAAGGGACCTCCAAAGGTCATCTAGTCCAACCGCTCTACAATAAGAGGGACATCTCTGACTAGGTCAGGCTGCTCAGAGCCCCATCAAGCCTGACCTTGAATGTTTCCAGGGATGGGGCCTCCAACACCTCTCTGGGCAACTTGTTCCAGTGATCAACCACCCTCATACTAAAGAACTTTTTCCTAATGTCCAACCTAAATCTCCCCTTTTCTAGCTTAAAACCATCACCCCTCATCCTGTCACTACAAACCCTTGTGAGCAGATCCTCCCCCACATTCCTATAGGCCCCTTTCAGGTACTGGAAGGTCACTCTAAGGTCCCCCTGGAGCCTTCTCTTCTTCAGGCTGAAAAATCCCAACTCTCTCAGCCTGTCTTCATAGCAGAGATGCTCCAGCCCTTGGATCACTTTTGTGGCTCTTCTCTGGACACACTCCAACAGGTCCACCTTCTTTTTGTGTTGGGGGTTCCAGAGCTGGACACAGAGCTCCAGGTGAGGTCTCCCCAGGGCAGAGTAGAGGGGCAGAATCCTCGACAGTGATGCTCCATAACCACAGCCAAGCCAGGAGTCCTGGATGGGGCTCCAGAAGAAATGTCCACAGACCATCCCTCAGCACTAGGACCCCCCAATATTGACATTTCTTGCTGCAAACAGCAGTTTAAGTTGAAAACGAGTACCCAAAGGGAGCTCTCCCCCATCCCACCAGCAGCATGGCCAGGCTGGTGGAGCCCCAGACCCCAGCGTGGGGAGGGGATGGTCTCAGCACTGAGATCTGGCTGGAAACCCCTCCCCACCCCCCGTCCCCTCGGCACCGCTGACGCGACTGATGGATTTGACTGAAGGTAGCCAAACTGTCACTCAGGAGGTGCCCCCTTGGTACCTCTTCTGGCTGGATCTTCTGGAGGGTGGGCTTTCCGGAGGCTCCTGTCAGGGATTTCACGGGGAACACGCGGCTGAGCGCGGCTCTGACAGCTCGGCCGAATTAGGGCTATTTGCATGCTAATTTCCACCGCCCTCCACTCACTGCCAGACCTAGAGCGAGGAGCAGCCTCTGCCTGTTTGGAACAATGCTTGACTGATCTAGCTGCGTTAACGAGCAAATTATGGTAATTTTGTTATTACAAATGCATAGAAATTTCCGAAGAGTGGAGCAATACAATATGTTTTCTCTCCTCCTCCTCCTCCTCGCTCCCAAACATGGGCCCTTTTGTTTATACACAGTTCTCCTTGCTTGCTGCTGTTGGGAGACACGCCGGGTACCTCACCTCCGTGGGAGGAGGCAGGAATTACAGATCCACTGCCAGAGCAGAGGGGACCAGCCCTGGGGCACTGGGGACCTCATCCGCAGCCGGTGTAAGGCAGCAGAGACCATCGTTGGCCAGGGATAATTGACCCCGGCCATGGGTCGGGTCTGGTTTGGGAACGGCAGATCCGGAGGCTTCCCAACGTTTCACCTTCTCGCCCTCTCCGGTGTAATTTCTAAATCAATTTAATGAAATAATATCTGACAACATCATATTGGAAACAATATAAATTTTATCTATATTCTGTTCCAGCAGGGTAATTACGTTCCTGGGAGATGAGCACCAGAACGTTTCTCCTGGCTTCCAAGATGCTGGCAGACCCTCACTCAAAACGTGCCCGCGCAGCGCTCACCATTTACTTAACTGCTTCGTTATTAATTAAGGGAATCATTTGTCAGCTGATTTGCAATCTGGTGGTGCCCCCAGATATTTGTGATGGCACATCACTGGCTCCATCATACGTGGTGAAACTTCTCCGGGATTTGTCTTCCAAGATTACAGAAAGGTGGGGAGGCACCTTTGTGGAGCAGTGCTAGGCTGGGGAAAAAACAGTAAATTTGCTTAACCAGGGAGTGCCAAATGTCAATCAAAGCTTCTGTCCTAGGGCAGCAGGTCTTCTGGCTGAGGTGGTGGGAGCCGTGGGTGCTTTTGTGTGCATCTGTGGGGGGTGAAGGTGTTTTTGGGGCATAACAGCCGGGTTTGAGCTATGTGAGCTGCCAAAAGCGGCAATATTGGCACAAAAAAAATCAGCCCCCATAATCCAAGCAGAGAGACTCATCCCCATCATAATGGCAGCATGAAGCAGGTGGAGCAAGTGGCCAATGGAGTCAGGAGTCACCTCCAGGTTCCAGGGAGGTAATGTGCAAACTTTCACAGAATCCCAGCATGGTGGGGTTGGAAGGACCCTCTGAAGATGATCTGGTCCAACCCCCCTGCTCCAGCAGCTCACCCAGAGCAGGGAGCCCAGCATCGTGTCCAGGCCCCTTTGGAATCTCTCCAGAGAAGGAGACTCCACAACCTCTCTGGGCAGCCTGGTCTTCTCTCCTTTTTCCACTTCACCAAAGAAACATTCAGGTTTGTTCCTCAATTGCTTTAGGTCTTTACAGCATAAAGGGCCCAATTCTCCTTTCACAGCATCACTGTCAGAGTAACCAAGCAGCTCCAGCTTTATGCTGTACATCAGAGGAGAACCTGGTCCAGGCTGTGCCACCGATGTCCTGTGTCACCCCATACACTGCAATTCACTTTCTTTGCCTGTTTTAAGTGTTTTACCTCCCAGCATTTAGGCCAGGAGATTACCAAAACCTGCCACAAAACTTTGTGAAAGGCAGAATGAAAAACATAAGCACAAGAAAATAACTAAGAACAAAGTCCTCCGTGGGGTGGGGTGTCCAAACCCCACCACTTCCACCAGCTTTACTCCAGAGCCCCCACATCCCCGTGGTGTTCCCCAACATCACCTCCTCCTGCACCGCCTGGTAACACCAGCACTTTCTCTGAGATAAAAGATGGGTAATGACACCCTTGCTATTTTTTATGTTTTTCTTTCCAAAGTCCAGTTTTGAATGTCACTGTTTTCAAGTCCCTTTAGTCGGGTAATTGCACATAGACTTCATATAAAGGAAATTCATTTGTTCAGGGTCACTGCATGGTTTTTCATTAAAAACAAATTACTGGTGCTCAGAAAGGACATCTGGGTTTCGAGAGTCCCATTAATGACTATATTTTCAGCATCACTATTCCGGACAGTCTACCCTTTGCTGTCACCCGCAGAGGAGGGGACAGGGTGGATGACAGTCCCAGGGAGGGGAGATGAGTGGTGGGGTGGTGGATCCGTCCCCGGAGATGATGAGAGGGAAGAGGGGGGAAACAGGTACTGGGGGCAGTTGGGGGCTGCTATCCCAGCACTTACAACATAAGAAGTGGAGTAAGTATTTAGTGTACAATCATGGCAACTTGAGCATAACCTTCTTCCAGCTCAGCCATGACACCGTGAGCCTGAGAGCAGGGGAAAGCAGATGATGAAGCTGAACATGGTTTGCCCAAGCCCCTGCCCAGCCCTCACTGTCCCAGCTGTGGGAATCACAGTGAGACCCCTGCCCCGGCCCTGGAAGGGACCCATGCAGGGCACAGCACCTGGGATGGTGGTCCTCAGAACAGGCACACAAGCTGCAGCTCAAGCACCACTCCTCATTTCATCAGTCTGTCCCCTTCAGAGAATTTTAGAATGCTTTGGGTGGGAAGGGACCCTTCAAGGTCATCTAGCCCAAAACCCCCTCTGCAGGGAGCAGGGACATCTGCAACTAAAGCAAGTTGCTCAGAGCCCCAAACAACCTCACTTCCAATGGTTCCAGGGATGGGGCAGCCACCACCTCTCTGGGCAACCTGGCACAGGCTCTCACCACCCTCAGCAGAAAAAATTCCTTCCTTCTCTTTAGTCTAAATCTCTCTCTTTTAGATTCAAACCATCCCCCCTTGTCCCCACCCGTGACCAGCAGAGCGTCACTCCAGCAGCTGTGTCCCTTCCAAACCCCTCACCTCCAGAGGGGCTCTGGGTCACCCCCACAGGTCATGGAGCACAACCCCTGCAAATACAGCATTTCCCAGTGACGTGCTCCCAACGAGCTGCTGCTGCACCCCCAGGGACACGTCTGAGATGTGAGAGAGGAAAGGGAGCACAGGGAGCAGGAGCTGCAAGAGAAGGAGAGCAGCTCCTGCATCAGGAGAGCCAAAAGCCCTGGGAAAGGAGTAAGACAAGACAGGTGGCACCACGCTCCAGGCTGCAAGTACTGGATAGGATGGAGAAGATGCAGTTTTCTCCTGCCTTCCCAGGAGTTAAAGGGAGGATGCTGGGAAAACACTGCTTCGTGTTCAGGGGTGTTGAACCTGGAGCAAAGGAGGCCCAGGGGAGACCTTCTGGCTCTCCGCAACTCCCAGACAGGTGGTTGGAGCCAGGTGGGGTCGGGCTCTTCACTCAAGAAACAAGCGACAGGACAAGAGGAAGGGGCTTCAAGTTGCCCCAGGGGAAGTTGAGGTTGGAGCTGAGGAACAATTTGTTGGTGGTCAGGGTTGTTGTGGGCTGTGCCAGGCTGGGCAGGGCAGTGGTGGAGTCCCCATTGCTGGAGGGGTTTCCAAGGTGTGGAGATGTGGTGCTGAGGGACAGGGGTTAGTGGTGCCCTGGCAGGGATGGGGAAATGGTTGGATTCCATGATCTTCAAGGTCTCTTCCAACCAAAACAATTCTATGATTCTGTGTGTTTCTAAAGTGACAGCACATTATGGGCACAGTCACAGTGTGAGCAAGTAATAACAATAATACTGAATCACTGGAGATGATTTCACCATACAGCACCTCATTAACCTGTGGGATCCTGTGCCCCGAGGTGGCACCACAACCATGAATCCAGTAGGAATCAACAGTGGATTAAGCCTCTAAATAGATAATAAGAACACACAGGGAGCAACACCAGACAAAATAAACATTTACAAGGGAAATAAGCTCTCAGGCTTCCAGGCATCAGCCACCAGATGATGAGGATTAACGAGAAGTGTCCACTTTGGGCAAGCTATTGAATTCCCAGCCCCAGACATGGGTAGGTGAGGACAGCAGGCAGGTGGTGGCTGTTCCCAGGACCACGTGGCCTCCCAGGACAGATGCATCATAACGCTGCTGATCTCCTGCCTGCACCCAGCACATCCAGGACGTTCACCAGCAGTTGCTAATTTTATGCCAGGTCCACTTGCCTTTCCCTTTTCACCATCCCAGAGGATGCTGAGCTGGCTGCAATTATCCTCTGACAGGAAAGGTCCCTCCAGCCTCCAAGTGGGATCCATGGCTCTGTTGTCCAATGCAATCGCGATCTAGAGCAGAGCTGTCCCATCTGTGCTCCTGCCTGGACTGCTGATGTCACTGCTTTCCAGAGAGGGACCTGTTCTCTTCTTGCTAACACCTTATTGACTCCATCTTGCTGACAGAATCAGGCAGAATTATGAGAATTCCCAGTTCTGCAACATGTTTTCAGCAGTGCCACAATCAAAACACGGAGCCACATGATAATGGGGCATTTCAGAGTGGAAGAGACTTTGGGAGATCTCTAGACCCTCTCACAGCACCATCAGCAATGATGCTCAGGGCTTCAGCCAACCTGGCCTTGAAAACCCTCGAGGATGGGTGAGTGACCCATACAGTCTGAGTGACCTCTTCCACCAGTGGACCCTCCTTGTGGAGGAAAAGTTTGAGGCTTTTCCTCATACCCAGTTTTCATCTTGCCTGTTTCAACTCGTGCCCATTGCCTCTTTGTGTTAGGGGCTCAAAGTTGCACTGTTCCCATCATGAGTCCCACATGAGGGGGATCATCCCTTCCCTCCAATTCCTGGCAAGGATGCTGTTGGTGGTGCCCCAAGTCCCTCCAGCAGCCAGCTTGTCTCAAAGTGCTCCCTTTCATCATGCAGGATTTTAGGTTTGGCCTTGCTGGGTTTCATGCTCCTCCCCAAGCCTGCCTAGATGCCTCCATGTGAGCACACAGACAGCACTCCTTAGTTTAGCACCATCTGAAAGCCTGGCAAGGTGTGCTCTTTCTGGTTGTGGATGAAGATACAAACCAGGACAGAGCCCTGGCCACACCTTCCACGTGCTACCAGCATCTGGCTGCAGCGTGGCATCAACCACCACCTCCAAGCTTCACCACCCAATGAGCTGCTTTCCCACCTGTATCTGCCCACCTGTCCACACCGCAGCACTTCACTTGTGCCCTGTGCCATCAGAGTGTGGTGGTCTGCTGGAACTGGAGCAGCTCTTGGAGAGCTCCTGGAGCTCCTCTCCAGTCACCTTTACTGGGTGACAGCCATCAAAAGGCAGGAGAAGCGTGTGGGGCTGGTGACCTGCTTTGGAACACGTCTAAGGGAGCCTCAGGTGATGCCAGCTCCCAATTCATAAAGCTCTGGGCTGAAATGGAAGCCATGTGTTTGCTTGTTTGGTTCCTTCAGAGAAAAGTCTTTGATTAATCTATTCTCTGGGCCATGATAGACATTCACAAGCCACATAAAAAAAGGAAATTCCCTGTCGATACACAAGTTTTTACAGGGAAGGAAGGGAGGAGATCTGAGAGTGTGGACCAGGAGCTTGTGCCAGGCCTGGAGATGCAGCAGGGACAAGAGAGGCAGGGAAGGACCCGGGTGGAAGGAGCCTCCCCCCATTTGGATGAAGAGCTGGAGAAGAGATAAGCACAGAGCAAGGAGCTGAACCCACAGAGCTCCCCTTCCAGCCTGGAAATGGTGGGATCCCAGGGTGGTCCTCATCCCACAGACCCCCAGCAGATGTGGGACAAGCCCCATTGTCGAGGGACAGGTTCACTCACGAGCGGTGGCAGCGGCAACAAGCGCTCAACAAAACAGCGCCTGTGTCTTATCGTGTAGACACTCCTCCCACGTCTCTAAGCACTTAACTCACACAATTGCTTAATTAACAGCAGAAATTCATGGCTAACGATTAAAAATCTTATCAAGCAAGCACATTTCTAGCAGGGGCTCTGAAAACCACAACAAGGCAGCGGCGGATCGTGAAATGAATCCCTGAGACCCGGTACAAGGAACACCCGAACATCAGGAATGGAGATTTGACCATTTCAGAACAAGCCAATAACGTGCCACCAGCACCAGACCAGATCCACCACCTGCTTCACCACCAGCCCCCCGGGACTGCGGATCCCCAGCCAGGCTCTGAAACGGGTCCTGCAAAGGACAGGAGTCAAAGAAGGATGGAGAAGATGTTTTGGATGCTAGTTAGCAAATTCTCACTTAAATGAGAAGGAGAACCTACAGGAATTGCAGCTGACCTTCACACTAGCTGGAGCAGAAGGTTGTTATTAAAGGAACCAGTGAGAGGAACAGTGCAGTTATTCAATATAATGGGTCACACAAGCCTATGTGTAGTTAAAAATAAA
Source organism: Brachypteracias leptosomus (assembly GCA_013401335.1). Lineage (NCBI taxonomy): Eukaryota > Metazoa > Chordata > Aves > Coraciiformes > Brachypteraciidae > Brachypteracias > Brachypteracias leptosomus. The sequence continues at coordinate 83,226 of VYZX01017789.1, forward strand.
ATCTATTACCCAGGAAAATCAGCTCAGACGACTCTACATCACTGAACCCTCACCGCTCCTCCTCTGGCTCAGCACCACCAAGCCCCAGGTCCTGCAGTTCTGCCATCCCAGCCATCTCCTGGGCAGCTGGTAACTCCTCAGAAATGAAGGAAGAGCTGGGGAAGGGGCTGGGGATTGCAGCTGGGTTTTCAGTGAAAGGTGCTGTGAAAGAAGGCAATAGATTTCCACAAGATTTCTGAAAGCCTCTAAATCTCCACCTTCACCAGGAACAATGCGTCCAACACGCTTGGGCTTTCAGATGTTTACTCTCAGCAGGAGGATGGAGGGGGCTCAGGGCATCAGTGGAGAACCAGCCCAGGAGGGACCAGCCAGGAGAGGAGGGGACCACCAGGGCAGGACATCTGTCCATCCTGGACTTGGTCATGGACATGACCCATCAACCCTACTGCTCCTCACACTTTAAAGCATGATTACAGCTTGTGGTTGTGCAAGTCCAGATCTTCACCTGATGTGATGGGGTGGAAGAAACGCCCCAACGATAGTGTCTCTTTGTGTGTGTGTGTCCATCAGAAATGGAGTGAAACAAGGGCCAAACCTCAACAAGACCTGCCTTCAAGAGTTTACTTTTCATTCTCGCTTCTCACAAACTGCATCTGATAGTCTCTCAGCAGCCCTTTCTGTGGGTAAAAATAGATTTCTCCACAAACTATGATCTAAATTCTGTAGCCAGTTTCTAGATCATAAAATGGCTGATTTTTTTTAACTCTCAGTGATCTGGTAGGACCCAATTTGTAGAACACAATCAAGGCTGATAACAAAGACTGACCCTGTAGGCTCCTGGTTATCAAACCACTGTCACAAACTCCTACTTTCCTATTACAAGTGTTTTTTTCTAAATCACCACCTCCTGGAGCCACGTGACTGCAGATGAAATCCCATTTTGGGATATTTTCCTCAGTAACTCTCTGACCCCCAGGACCCCAAAGAGCTGGCCACCAGCCACCTCATTCCACCTGGCATTTCTAACTGTGAGGCTTTGAAAGGAGAAGGAAATTACAGAAATTCGGTGTCCTGAGGACAACCCAGTGTCCATCAGGAGCTGGATGGGCACGATTTTACACAGAAATGTCAGGACACATCCAGCCCCCAAGGGCCAGCGACCTCACCACTGGGACATCATGGAGGGACACCAGGTCTTTGGACAGAACAGGTGGATTAGAGCAAAGCCTGTGCCAAACGGGAAGAACCTGGCACGGTCCAAATTGGAACAATCCCCGGACTCCAAAGAAGGAGACAAACGATCTGCTTTGGTAGCCTCCAGACTGGACCAGCTCCTGCACCAGGGAGCTTGGTTCTCCTTCCCTCAGCACCAACTCCAACCTCCCCTTCCCCTTCCCCACTGTGGCTCCTGCCTCGTGCTTGCCTCGGTGTGGAGCATCCACAGACGAAACGCTGCCTTGTTCATTTCCTTTTGGTTTTTTTTTCCCTTTTCCCCCCGTTTTGAAGACTCACCAGGCACCATTCCTGTCAGCGCCGGAGCGGAGTAGCTGCCCTGTCCAGCTGGAGGGACGTGTGGAGGGTATCCTGGGAGGGTTGTGCTTGCCAGCTCGCGACCTGAGGAATCAAACCAACAAATCACCGTGTGAGCATCGCCACGAGCGGACACGCTTCTACATCTCCCCGGGCGCCCACAACACGGCCACGCATTTGTCATCCCCGCTCGGCGAGGGCCAGAGAGGGATTTCCAGCCTGGCAGGGAGGGGAGACACAGCTTCTCCTTCTCCACGAGCTGCCACAAAAGCTCTCATGAAGTGGAGAAGACAGGGAGGTGAAGAGCAGAGCTCAGCAGGGAGAGGAACGTCCCCACCTGAACTCTGGCTGCTCGCCCCTATTATTCCCAAGTTCCTCCAAAGCTCAGATTTGTAGAGTCAGAAACAGTGAAATGTGAAATAACGCTGATCCTAATGACACTTTCCCAGAAAACTCTCCAGGAAATCAGGAGCTGGCGGCTTCAGAGACCTAAATACGACGCAGGACGTTGGTTTTATCTCTTATTAAAGCCAGTTAAAAAAATAAAGAAGAACAAACATGAGACACTGCGATGTGAAGACAGATCAGAACACTGCTTTGTGTGCCAGAAGAAGGGTCAGGTTTGCAGACACCGCCTCAGACCACAGAAACATGACTTTTTATTCAAGTCCCTACAGATCTTCCATAGAAATAACCCCGCAGAGCACGGGGTGTCCCCCACCCCCATCTGCTCCAGGACCATGCAGCTGGGGTGCCTTCTCTTCACCCCCCTCCAGGGAAACCTCCCAGGGACGCGTTGCTTCCTGTAGAGTAGAGATGGGAGGTGCAAACAGCAAAGCTCACAAAGTGCTGCAGAAGTGACATACCAACCCTGCCCAAGTCCCACCTCTGATGCGAAGAACCTGAGGTATCTGACATCCCTGCAGCTGCTGCAGCAGAATTCTGGGGAAATTGTTATCTGCTGTGGCTATAGGTGGAGAAAGGGATGCTCCTGTGATCCCATCATCCAGGATCCATCCCTCACCACAGGGAATCTTGGAGTCTACCTATGGTCTTCTGGACTCCCATGGCATCCTTGGGAAGACCACTTATCACAGAATCATAGAACGGTTTGGGTTGGGAGGGACCTTAAAGATCATCTAGTTCCAACCCCCTGCCATGGCAGGGACACCTCCTACTAGACCAGGTTGCTCAAAGTCCTGTCCAACCTGTCCTGGAATGCTTCCAGGGATGGAGCATCCACAACCACCCTGGGCAACCTGTGCCAGTGTCTCACCACTCTCAGAGTGAAGATCTTCCTCCTTACATCTAATCTAAATTCATCCTCTTTCAGTTTAAAAAACTTATCCAAGGATAAGCTGCCTTCAAAGAGCACTCAGGCTTCTGGTTGCATATACCCTGGGACACCACAGGTGGGTCTGCAGCTGGATGTAGGCACTGCTGACCCCTCCTGGTGACCAGCTCTTGATGCTCTGCTATGGGGAGATCTTCCCAATCCACCACCCCAGCAGGGACGGTGGCACCTCCGCAGTCCTGCCAAGTGGCTCTTGGCTCTGGTCTGCACATCAGGTATGAGAGAGGGACCTGGGCTGCAGGGAGACCCTGGCCCTTGCCTGATGGATGCATCCCCAATCCTCTAACCCCTGCATGGCAGGGACCACTCAGGTCCCAGCACCTCCAAGATGCTGATGGACAAAACAGCTCAAATCACCATGAGCGGAGGTTCCTTCACCAAAACTTGTCATGGATCAAGAAGAAAAGTTGGGTGGCTTGGACAATTTTAGCACCACTGACAGAAGAAATGCACAAACGCTTGTGTTCAAATTGTTCTTTGCAGGCATTTGATCTTCTGAAGGTATTCTCCTCAAGCCTCTCGAGACTGGAGAGGCTGAAACTAAACATTTTCCCATGAGCCAAAACAATTTTTCAACTATTTTGGGTTGGCAGAGAGTTTTGAGCCACGATTTCATTCCGAACTGATCTAAAAATAAAACTTTAAAATCTTCCTTTCTTCATTACCATCGAAGAAATGAGACCTCACCTGATGAGATGAGAGACATCAACTCGATGCAAATTGCTGCTCACCACCCGCGAGTCACGGCCACCGCCCTGCTCAGAGGAAGGTGCCTGTGCCCGGGTGATCTCTCAGCACGTGCCCCACTTTCCTTGGCTCATCCACAAATCGGGATGCACGACCTTCCTCCCAGGCCCTTCCTACAGAATATTTATGGTGCATCCACATCCTGAAAGGATTTAAGGTTAAAAACAACGGATTAATTTGCTCCCCGGTTCTAGGGGGAAGGCAGATCCCTCACGGAAGGGTATCATGAATTCTAATTATTGAATGCAGGCAGAAAATGACTCTTTTAAATTAAAATGTTCCCCCCTCGTCACTGCCCTGCTTCCTTCTCTCCTGCACAAATTTAAACTCCGGTTGCGTCATCTCCACAGCCTGGGGAAGGCAGAAGAATCTGGGATGTGTTTGAATTTGGATGCAGAAGTTCTCCTCCAGTGATGGCAGGGAGCACCAGCCCTTGACTAACTCACAGCCTGACCTCTGCACTGGTACCACCATCCAGGACCTCCTGGCGGTACCACCACCTGACCCCTGCTGACCCGAGAAAGGTCACCCCAACTTGTCCCTTCCTTGGCAATGTGGTGTCACTGTGAACAGCCTCATGTCTCATCTCCAAAAGGTGCCCCAGTCTCTTGGCCAGCTCATTCTCCTGACCTGTCCCACACTGACCACTCCTTACTTTCCAATAGCCATTAAACAAACCCTATTGCCCTACATTTTACATACAATATTACAACATTTTTCACCTTCTCCAAAGCCACTGTCACACTCAGCACGGTTAGGATCATTGTCAAGGGCACTAAGCAATGTAGCCACCACTGGAGACACCAAGAAAATGGGATCTTATCTCCTCCATGAATCAAGACAACACTGTTGGTCTGTTCTACAAGTCTGGTCTGGTTTCCATCACATCCCATTTCCAAATTAAATGTTCTGGCATCTGCCAACAAATCTTTACACCAGGGTCACCACAGCCAGGCCTTGGGCATGGGCTGGGAGGTGGCCAAGGGGGCTGACAAAAGGTGACCAAAGGCACAGCTGCAAGTGCTACAACCCCACCTCATCCTCTCAACCGCATCTGAGGCACTTCACCCCCCCTCCAAAAAAAGAGTCCTCTGTGAGATCCCCCACTATTGCCAAGATTCAACTGCACTGAAATAATTGTTTTCAGAGAAACACCAACAACCCTGGCACTGAGAGGACAAGAAGCAGCCACCATCCCAAGGTGTTCCCTCATACTACTGCTGTAGGCAAAGCAGCCAAGAGGAAAGGAACATCCTGAACATCTGGAACACTCTGTCCAGCTCTGGAGTCCT
>VYZX01017793.1:0-12529 GCA_013401335.1 Brachypteracias leptosomus
ACGTTCTGTGATTCTGTGATTCAAAAACATTACAAAAGTGGCATCAGTCTGTGGACTAGATCACCAGAAGTGACTTTAACTGGCTGTGGGCTACAGTTTAGGAGTTGCTGTTGTAGACTTACTTATGAACCAACAGACAGTTGGGCAATTCTCTGCAGGACATGTTTTCTGTATTGTATTCTCTCAGGATTTTCATCTTTTGTAAATACCTAGCAAGATAATATAACTGTGGAAGGTACAAATGGGCCACTGTGTTTGAAACTGAATTGTGCATGAAGCAGATATATGGAGACACTCCATGTAGTCCCATTGGGATCCCACATGTATCATATACATGTGCCAGAGAGCCTGTAGAAAGGGCCACAACACACACAAGGAATCCTTGCAATGGCCAGAAACATGTTTCATTTAGTCTATGCACAGCTCACATGCTGGTTGGCATACTATTGCCACTGTCACAGGCTGTCCAATGTAAGAATTATGAGAAGAGGAAAGGAGATTTAAATTTTTTTTCAAAAAAACATCTATGTTAGCTTTTTTGGCGTGTTGCATAAATACTGGAGACAGCTTTCCCACACTGCTGAGAGAATACTGGTACAAATGTTTTCACAAGTCTATATTTAAATGAGCATCCACAGCACTTTTGCTTCTTTCACTTTCCATAAGTATTTCCTGAACGTAAAATGTAGTTCATACAGGAATATACAAAAGGAAAGATTTGAGCCCGGCCTGACGGTAAGATTCTGCCACATGCAGGAGGTGAGATGGGATTTCATAAAGGCATGAAACTCCTACAACGTAAATCTTACATTGTGCAAGGGCAGGGTTGTTGGGCGGATCAGGGTCAACATGGTATCCTGTGAAAATGGACATGGTAAAGTTGGTGCTAGGTATTTCTCGATTATTAATGAAGACAAAGCAACACTTACCTAAGTTAAAATCAATATTCTTGCTATGGAGATTACTCATTCTCAATGTAGAATTGCTAACTATGACAATTTTCACAGACGAGTTCTTGAATTTGTGTGGTGGGTTTACCCTGGCTGGGTAAAGGTGCCCACCCCTAGTCCCTCTATCACTCCCCCTCCCACCCCAAACCTTCGTCAGCAAGGCAAGCGGGGAGAGAGTAAGATGGAAAAGAAGAACCCATGGGTTATGATAAGAAGCAGTTTTAATAAACAGCAGAGAAAGCAAGGTCGCGCGCGCATGCGAAGCAAAAGCAACCAAAGCCGTTACTCTCTACTTCCCATCCGCAGGCGGTGTCGGACCTGTCCCGGGAAGCAGGGCTCCAGAACGCGTACCGGTTGCTCAGAGGACAAATGTCTTCCCAGAATCCCCCCGTCCTCCTCCCTTTATAGTTGAGCTGACATCATATGGTATGGAATATCCTATTGGTCAGCTCGGGTCGGCTGTCCAAGTTGTATCCCCTCCCAAATCTTGCCCTCCCACACACACCCCGTACCTTTGGTGCTGTGTGGGAGTCATAACAAGGGTGTGTGTTATCAACACCTTCTGGCTCCCAGTCTGTATGGGGAAAATCAGCTCAGACAGACCCACTACAGATGGCAAGACCCGTATCCAGAATATAAATATTTATTCTTCAATCCAAACATCTCCCACACTAAGCTTGTATGCTTTCATAAACTTGATCTTCTTCTTTTGTACTGTTGTTTGAGACAATGCAAGCACACATATATTCCTATGTTTTTGTTATTGTTGTTGTTTTGCATATTACCTCTCGGAGTTTGCATACACTTAAGAGGTAAGGTGTAGCAATTCTTTCACAGTGGCTCATCTCTTGCTATTGCAACTACAAAAACAAAACATACAACACAGGAAAAATATAAGTTTATAAACCCCTTTAAAGGTTTTCAGAATTTTCTTAAGATTTGTAGCAGGAAATAAGCAAGACTGATCAAATTATTTGGGCACTATCACTTGTCATGATGGCACATGACTTCTGATTGCCTTGTTAGCTAGTAGAAAGGATTCAATCTGGTCTGGAAAGAATAAAACATGGAAGAGAATGTGGGAAACTGAAGTTCAACCCATGCCCTCCTTAAAGGACTGTGCTTAGCCAAGAAAGGGTTTTTCTACTCCAGGATCTTTTCAGGGGTGACCAGTTCAGAAAACACTGTTTCTGGAAAAGAATAAGAGAGAATGAAAATGCCTCTTCATCATGGTGTGATTACAACACTCTACTGCAAGAGGGACTATGATACAGTCCCTGCTCTAATTAGTGTTAAAAAATGGATTTTAGTAATTATTAAGAAATTATCATAAGGTAGTATAATTAATTCCTATTATTTGTAATAGGTATTAAGTATATGGATGCATTTGGGAAGCTGAAATCATCAATCAGGGACAAGTTTTAGATTTTGTCCTCTAAGTATCCAAATTAATCATTAAACCCTTTCAAATTCAGGTGTCACACCTGACTTTAGTCTTATTCCGGGGGGGGGGCGGGGGAGCTAGGGAGGGGAAGGAGTGTGTAAGTTCCACATTTTTTTCTATATTCTGTTGACATACAAAAAGGAAACTGCCCTGGGAATCATCATCACTTCAACATGGTCTCACCTAACCTATATGGGGGTTCATGGAGGCATCTGCCATGTGCCCCCCACCGCAAGGCTTGTGGGAGCTGACTGGGGGCTGGATGCCTCTTTCTGACTGGAGCACCGAAGCCAGAGCAGGAGGAGCCTTGCAGGATGTGAAATGGGGGCTTACTGTTTAGACATGAAGAGGTCCAACCTAGGCACAAACAAGTAAAGCCCCTCACAGCTGAAGTAGGCTAACGTGGACAAAACTGCTCCTAGAGACAACTGGGCCAGTTTGCTCTACAGCTCTAACCTGATCTGTGGGACACTCCAAGAAAAAATGTGTATTTTTTCTATAAGACCTTTTCTGCAGCAAGTCACAATTAAAAATTGCTAGTTATTTGCTTTTGACTAAACATTATAATACCGCAAAACATCAATGTTGCTTTTAAAGCTCCAGCATGACAGAATAAATATCTTCACCAATATCCAGCTTTTGATTGCAAGTCATATGAAAGGGTTACTGGAAACTTGACAGCTACAGTAATGAATGCTATTGAATTCTATAATTATTTATGTTTTTTAACCCTGGTACAACCTGTGGCTTCATTCAAAGTTTCATTGTTGGCTTCCTTGCACAGGCAAAGTGCCACTTCAGGGGAACATAGGCACTTTCGCATGGGCCAGGTGTGACCCAGAGACCTCCAAGAAGCGCCAAAAGGTGACTGCAACTCAGTAAGTTGTTTCATCTTGAAAAGAAAAATGCAGTTGTTTCAGTTCCACCCCTTTTCCTGATGAAGGTTTCTTTTCTTCCCTATGTCTGTCATATAGACTATGAGAAAAACATTTCTGAGAGCAGTAGAGTCAGGACTGCAACTTTTCAAAACCAGTAATGACTTTTCCATTGAAATCCTGATAATATAATTACACCTATATTGCAAATAACTGACTTCTCCTTTTTAACAGAGTTCCAGATCAGGCATATTCTTTTCAGGTAGCATGGAAACAAATATCAGCAGTAAATCAATCTGGACATATTAAATGATAGATCTTATTTATTCAAGTAGATTGCCTCTTTTCTTAGGTCCAACTTTTGACAGAATGGAGACATTCAAAAGATGTCACATATAAAAAAACTAAATTGTTTTTAAAGCTTTAGAATTATTTTTCATGTCTCCCCAGGTGCCTATGTTGAGCAGAGGCTTAGATTTTGCCTCAGAACTGTTGTAAAAAGTTAATTTCACTGAACCGCTATATTCACGAACAAAGAGACTTTTTACACTCTGTGACGTGGGTCATTAATTGTACATCTCATTCATCACAGATCCTTACCAGAGAAAACAAAGAACAAGAACTAAAACAGGACTCTGGCTTTGTTAAAGAAAAAAAAAAAAGAGTTTAAGGAATCTGCATTTAATCAAAACATACAAAACAATCTCCAGATACTGTCTAGCAACAAATTTAGGATTTGCAGAGCTGAAGTGTTCATTTGCTTGGCTATAAATATTATGTTGATGAAAGACAGTCCTAACTCCATCTTCCACCACTTCACTTCTCATAGGAAAGTTAAGATTTTATGTGTTTGCTTAGGAACCCATTAGATCTAACCTTTCCAGAAGAATTACAAAGGGGAATGATAAATGGCCATGTATCAGTTCAGTGGAGGGAGAGGTTTCATCTAGGGTACTGCAGGGGTAAGTACTCAGTATAGGCATGTTTGATGTTTTTATTCATGATGCAGCATATAAAAGAAAATCACAGATTTTACAAAAGTGAAAGGAACTGCTAATGCTAGTGAGAAAAAAACATAATTTAAAGTGACATAGAGTGGTTAGGAAGAGAAACAAGAGAATGAGGTTAAAACTGGAAAAATGCAAGATATCACACCTGTGAGAAAACACTCCAAAAAGCAGGAGGAAAAAAAGCAAAAATGCAAGAGGGCTGAGGTTAAGCAGAATATTACATATACACTTAAACAGGAAAAGACAACAACAACAAAAAGCCAAATGAGATGGTACACATTTACAGGCATTAGTTCACAACTGTGGAATTAGCAAACCTTTTCCATATGAATTGGCAGCAAAAAGACATTTAGAGAAAGAGTGATCTGTGAAGTATATGAGCAGAGTTTTGCATAAGTAGTATAACCAAGTCAGAGATTGCTGACTCTTGCTGACTCTTAGGCTCTACATCATCTTGTCAGAAAGGTTTCTAGCTACCTACACAAGCCTTGCTTCAGATCCCTCTCCAAGCACAAATGTAAAGGCAGTGCAGAAGGAACTAAGAATTTGGGATTAAGTCTTTGTACAACGCCATCTCTACTTCACTACAGTTTAACCCTCAGTAAACATAAGAAAGAAAAATACTGAATTGCATACAAAGTCAAAAATATAGTCTCTTTGTTCTGTGAATGTAACCACTGTCAATTTTCATTTGAGCATCTATGTGGAGCTAAAACAATATCCTTAGAGGTAAACACTATTAAACCACAGTATTTAGAACTGGAATTTAAATATTATTTTTCTTGCAACTTCTTGGGAAAATATGGAGCAATGTAATAACACTTTGTTTTATATAGCATCTTATTATGTAAAGTACAACACCTTCTGAAAGAAACATCACATAACAGAGAAAACAATAAAATATTCTAGGAAGAGGAGAAAACTAGTGCAAAACCATCTTTTAGTTGGTTACATCAAACCTATAATCATTGCTATTGCAAATATTTGCATAAATGAGTGTATTTTAAAAAGCAGAAGATTTAGAATACAGTTAACCTTTTCTCCTCTTTAGGATTAGTGACTCCTATTAAAAAAAAAAGTACATGAAGGAAGAATCATTTTTCTCTACTTGAAGATAAACTTCCACACTTTGTCCAAAATTTTCCATATATAAATTCTTGATCATGTTGTACACCATGTTACATATTTAATAACTACTCAAAATCAACATGGCAGAATAACACCAATTTATCAGGAACTGAGCTCAGCTCTGAAAGATTATCAGAGAACACTATAAAAATATTGCTGTTTGCAGAGAGACCACTAAGAACAGTACATTACGCCCTGTAAAGCAGCCAGGGCAATTTTATTAAGGTCAGATGGCATTTGAAGACAGAATCATGAAGAAACATATTAAAAAGGCTTTTATAGAATGGCCCTGTTGTGAAAGCACCTTAGGGACTTAAGCACATGCATACAGATGTTTCTTGGTTTTATTTCCATGACTTCATGTACAGTCACACAGCTTACCAGTCAAAAAGTTTTCTTTCCTGTCACTGCTGTCCGAAGCCTTTACTATACCTGGATCTTCAAAGTGTATGTTCCATATGGTGTGAAAACGAATTAGGCTTTTCTCAATCTCACTGATTTATTTTTTTTTTTTTTCTAAAAAAGGCAAAAAAATAGATCAAAGAACAAAGACTTAAAATATAGATATTTTTGGTATTATTATGGACAAAATGCATTCATTTTATAATTAATTAATTTCTAGGGCATTTAAACAGGGATATATTTGAATTGCTGTCTTTTGGAAGACAGACATTGATCCCAGCAATCTGATTTAGCCTCTAAAGAGCTCAGAGGGCAATACGAAGGAGCCAAGTCTTAATGTATGAGCAAGACCAGCGAGTGGAAAGAAGCACAGAGCAATGCACTAGCGCAACCCTACTCCTGAGCTCCTTGCTTGAGTAAATGGCTATTGATTCTGCAGTTAGAGGTAGCCTAGCAAGAGGTAAACAATCCAACTGATGAAGTCTTGAGTCAGTCCTCCCCTTTTTTGGGTACATTGAAAAACGCACTTTTAAAGCTGGTTTAAAACCAGATATGTGAAGGAAAATGTGAGGACAAAACCCACTTTGAATTCTATAAGGTGTTTTCTTACTTAAAAGCTGTAGTTCTAACTTAACCAATTGCAATAATTAAACCATTTTTTATTTTCACTCATATTTCTCTGTTAGTTTAAGATACCAAGTCATTCCTCAAAATTGCCTTGGCTACGTTAAGAAGTTCTAGATCCCTAAGAATCACTGCAGTACAGAACTATTCCACTTACCAGGATAATTTTGTAATAATTCTCTGAATCTTTTCAATTTGCCAGTTAGCTTTTTGAAGTACAGTTGACAATGCTGGAATGACATCTCCAACATGTATCACAGTATGGACATCAATATGGTAATATCTCTGAAGTTCATATATCCCAAAGCAGCTTTACATCATGCTGGTAGTTCATATAGAGCTAGCTGTTTATATTAGTATCCCCTCCATCTTTCCTACTCCAAAGAGAGACACTGGTTTCCAGGAGGAAATTCTATTTTAAGATTGGATTCTTTGTTTCTAGAAGCAAGACCTGAAATTCAGCTGTGTTATAATGAGCTAATTTTCTCAACCAAGTCAACCTGGCATATCTTATCAGTCCCTGTCATTATTTTCTATTTATCTTTTACTTTTTAATAATTTGCTAATGCCACCAGCAATGGTTTTTACTGTTTTTCCTACTGCCACTAAGTATAGTCCATGTAGATAGAGAATAGTTCCCTGAGGGACCCACTAGAAACCTCCTGTCAGACAATTATTTCAATTTACAATTGTATTTTACATTCTGCTGGTAACTAGGCTTAATCTGTATAATACTTGCTGTATCTATTGCATACACTATACCAAAATATTATGGGAGACTAGGCCAGATTCTTTACAGGTATGTTATTTCAGCACATTTCCCTTATCAACCCAATTTGTGGATTTATCAAGCCAATTTTTGACAGATCCATTTTCATTGAAATCTTACTGAATGACATTAATTGTTCCATTACAATTTCTTTCCTTTTTGTTTTGATTTTAAGATGAATTGCCCAGATCAAAATTTCCCAGGTCATGCTATTTACCTTTTTGACAGTAAATGAAAAGCAAATAAAAGAAACTAAATGTACCAGACAGGGAAAGATACTAAATTAAGACAAGATGAATGGACTTATAGAGGAGAATCTTGAAATTATCATTAAGATGTTCAATTTCATTAGCTGGTATAGACCTTACCATAGTACTATAGTGTTTTAAGTAGAAGTAAAAATAGGGTTTATATTTTCATTTAGTGATTTTCTTGCTGCTGGGAAAAATTTAATATGTACATACATATATTATTTAAGTAGAGTACATATATTATTTAAGTAGATTTAGAACATTGCATATATTTAACATCCATGTTCTTTACATATAATTACCCTATTGGAAGAAGGAGACTGACAGTATCTGCCAGATGACAGCCTTTACACATGATTAGTTTTTGTTACTTTGGACAAAGTACAAAGTAACTACAGTGCATAAAATGGCGTTCAGACTGTCTTTATTTTTATTAAATAATACTATTTGTCTGTGCTGGGCACCATGAGAGAAGAAAGAAATCAGTTAGAGCATTTTTTTTCATTATCTTTAAAAACATCTGATTTAAGAAGTGTTGTTTGTGATTAGCAGACAATCAAGTCTACAGCATGAAGACTTGTTTATGCTTCGTCACCTAAGCAAGAATGTCATCCTTGACTCCTTTTGGTTTTCTGCAGTCTTGTGATGGTCATAGATCCCTCAAGAGTGTCATAACTCTAAACCATAAGTATTTGATGACTTCACAGGAAACAGTCATAAGTACAGAAAGATTTATTCTAACACTTCGTGATGTCCTGGTTTGAGTTAGAACCAAAGCAATTCTGTTCAGTGATTTTACTTTTCAGCTGAGTCTCTGCTAACTAACTGCACTTTCTGAAGCTAACAGCATGTTTTTGCAGTGTAGTAGTGATAACACTTGATATTTAGAGTTACTATCAAGGATTGCAGACCAAGGTCACTGCTAGATCTTGTGTACCACACTTGGGGGTGCAGAAAGTGAAAGTCCGCACCTGCAGGGAAGAGCAGCCAGGACAGGNAGCTGATTGAATAACACTGAAATAACACTGAATATATTCTGTTGTGGAATTATTACAAAGAAAAGTTTATACGTAGTGAATAGGTGAAGGATAATTTTTAAACAGTAGTATTTAAAATGAAAAGAAAAATATTCAAGAGGACATACTTTTAAATAATACTTTAAGATACTTATAAAATGGAAATTAGCATTTTTTCATTTCCTCCTAAGAAACTCTAAAAACAAGGCTTTTACAAATATATAGTTGGTTGTCAGTATTGGCATTATGTTACACACTGTTATACTACAATAAAATCTATTATCACTTCTTTGAGTTAGTTGTTGAGTTGTCCTATTTTTAAAAATATAATCAAGAGAAAAAAGTTGAGAAACTCAAGAAAAAAGCAGACTGGGGCAAGTGGAACCTTTTCCCATTGCCTTCAGCACACTCCAGAGGCAAACTTATGTGGTTGGGCTTTATATTAAGACTTGATTTTCTTTTTACTCCATGACTTCTGGTCACATCTCAGATCTCCACAGATTTAGCCAAAGGATCCCAGGTATGAGTGTTCTCACTAAAGTCACAAGACAAATTTCACTTTGGTGCAGGATGCAAGGGAGGCATTACTACCTAGGATTTGGATTGAGGACACAAACACTTGTGTACAGACTTTCTTTGGCAGCAGTTGCAGCATGATGTAGAAAACCTTCAGTTAGTTTTAGCCGGGTAGGTGCACTGCCACTCTCAGTCCTTCCTTAGCCCAGAAAACCAAATACAAGCCGCTTCATCCTGCCCTCTGGAACAAAGGACTGGGAACAGCTAGGACTTGCTAAGGTTTCTGATGATTTAGGGAATGGGAGTCCCTTGCCAAAAATATAAAAAGTTAATTAACAGGATGACACAATTTCCAACATTCATTTACATTAAGCCACTGAGCCAAAAATGATTATTCCAGAATCCTAATTGTGACTCCTAACATACTTTCTTTAGTAGTGTTTATGTTTTGTGTAAAGCAAGAACTTGTGATTATGATCTTGATTTTGGTGCCTGATAAATGTATCCATAAGCAAATGAGGAGGCAGCTCACTTGATTAGGTGCTCCTCAAAAATTGTACCAATCACAATTTCTGCAAAACAAACAAAAACTGTACTGTACAGCAGCAGAGCACTTGGCAAATTATGCTACGCTACTGTATCTATCTTTGATGTCTTTAATGCAATACCTTTCTATCTGGCAGAGCTTTGAATGTGGTGTTGAAACCGGATTTTATCTCCGACGATTAGTATGCATCTTTTTATGAGTCATGAGGTCTGTACTGTTCTTTTTTCCTCTAAGAGTATATGCAATTCCACCTTAAATTTCTCTAGAATTTGCCCTATTCTTTGCTCCTCTCCTCCTAGTTTTCCTATTCATGTTCCATGTCACCAGCGAAAAAAACTTCAAGGACAATGTGGCAGTCTTACAGTGATAGGTAAAGGAGCCTCTGTGTTGCACTGTAAAATTAAGTATCCTAAGTAAAAAATTTCCTTGGTCTATTGCTGGAGAGGTATTTTGGCAGAGATTGCAGAGACAGGTAAGTGTGGAGGGGTATTAATGCCAAGTAAAGAAATCAAACCACCAACAATATAAATTCTCATGTTTTGTGAATTCATGAGAAAAATTTCTCAGAGCTTTGAGACAGAAATGTCTCTCAAGGACTTCACTGCAGTCTTATCCAGGATCCTCTGGGGCTTAACAGGAAACTCACCCAATCCTCTCGGCACTGCAACAGAACTCAAAAATCAAAGGCTAAGATAAAGTTTACATCAAAGGCCACAGACTGTAAAAACACACTGATGAGATTGTGGGCTAAAACAAGTTGTTGTACTGCTGTATTTAGCATCATATAAAATAGTATTAAACGTTAAAAGTGAGTATTAAGCATGCTTGCAGCTCCAGCATTAAAAATATCGTAATTCTTCCAAGATTGTTTCAGAAATTTGCAGGTTTTTTCCAATCAGTCTGTCACAAATCTGCCACAAGTCACAAGCTGAGACAGAATAACAGAAGTTTTTTAAGGTGAATTGCTTTTAATAGTACTTGAGTACCCAAACTGTTTGGAAATCTTGGTCAATATTCTTTGCACTAGCAGCATGTGGTCTTGATATTTTGAAAAAAATGTTACACTTCCTCAAATGCTTATTCCCAGTGTGAACATTCAGACAGCACATAGAATTTTGCAATATTATAAACAGCTGAAAAAAAGACACAAGTCAATCCACCAAACCTTATGCTTTAGTGCCTTTTGAAAGGCTTCATAATATGATGTAGTTTGAAATACAGAATGGCAAAGAAATTATATAATAGAAAGTTTATTCCGAAGCCAGAAGTCAAAAGATGTTTATAGTGCCAGAGGGTACTGAAAAAAAGTTGAATGCAATCAAAAGTTCCAGAGTGGTTTTCCTATTATTATTTTTATTAATAATACTATATCTAAAGAAAAGATCATAGAAAAGTGTGAGGGGATAAAAAAAAATATTTACTAGCTGCCAGATTATTCCCCAGTTTGGAAGCTGATCAGTCATTCCCAGTTTTGTTCTATTTTTTCCCATTTCCTCTCATCACACAATATTACAAAATATAGCAGTTGTAAAGAATGAAGTGAACAAAACATAATCCTAGCCAACCAGAAACATGCCCTGGATTACATAGGAAGGTCATGGAAGGAAGGAGGGAGAAGAATACCTCTGAAGCATATAGCTTGTATCACTAAAAGCAACACTAGAAAGCAGAGTCCCTTTTAAAACTCATGAGCACTGAAATAATTACAACCTATCTTGGGCTTTTTCTGCATATTCAGATGCTACTTAGATGCACACCAGGATCTTCTGCATCTGCCAGCTGAAGTGTATCATGTTACACAGCAGTTACAGATCAAAATATAAATTAATTTCAAGGCCTCATGATTTGGACAATTTACAAAGGGATATCTACCAACAGCTGAGCTATACACAGATGTCAAGACTTCATGTCATAATTATTACACTTCCAGTGTCCAAACAAACCAGGTCCCTCTTTAGAAGAAATAACAAGCCCACAACCTATGCCAGGCAGACATGGGAGATTTGGGAAGCGGATGAAACACACCAGCATTTTGCCTTGTTTTCTGATGACTTTACCACCAATAATATTTGTTTGCTTAGCAAGGACCTTGCCCACATTTAAGCAGTTGGTAGCAGCTCTAGTGAGTCCTCTCTGGGCAGTTGCCCATGAGCCAGATGACTCAAGGCAGCACGGGGGTCTCAGGTTCATTTCCCTGTCCATGAGAAAAAAAAAATCCAGGTTGATGCAAACACAGACCCACCATCAATGAAGGAAGAGTTGATATGTGAAATATTACAAAAGATTGACCTCTACTTATTCATGGGCCCAGATGTTATCCACATGAGGCTGTCATCATTGCAAGGCCACTCTATAATCTTTGAGAAATCATGGAAGTTGTGGGACATACTAGAAGACTGGAAGAAGGCTAATGTCACCAACACCTACAAGAGGGACTTAAAGGAGAAGCCAGAAAACTATGGATCCATCAGTCTTTCTGCAATCCCTGGGAAAGTTATGAAGTTATGGAACAAATCCTCCCTGGGGATTATCACAAGTTAAATGAAGCATGTGAGTAGGAAAAAACAACACAGATTTACCAAGGGCAAATTGTGTTTGAGAAACCTGATTGCCCTCTACAACAAAGTAACCTGCCTGGTCGATGTGGAGCAAGTGGTGGACATTATCTGACTGGATTTCTCCAAGGCTTTTGGTGTGGTTTCCCACAGCCTCCTCCTAGAGAAACTGGTGTGTTAGGGTCTAGACAAGTGGTCTGTGTGGTGGACGAGCAACTAGCTGACAGGCCTTACCCAGAGGGTGATGGTAAACAACTCCTTTTCAGGCTGGAAACCTTGCAAATATCAAAATACTTGGAACTGTTAAAAACACATTGGATAAAATAAGAAGGAATAATCTAGACTTGTTAGATATGCACAATCTTTTTCTCTAACTCCTTATTTTCTTTCTCTGTTAGGAACTTTGTTATGAAATGTATTGTAAACTGTAGTGGGTCTGTCT
>VYZX01017796.1:8558-41834 GCA_013401335.1 Brachypteracias leptosomus
TTTTGCCTGCCTTCTGCAGAAGGTTGAGGGTGGTGAGAAAAACAGGTTGCCTTAACAAGAGCATGAGCTTTCTTTTCAACATGGTGACAATTAGCTGTCACCTCTCCCACCCCATCTTTCTCAGACCTTGGTGGGAAACTTAAATGGGATTATAGAACTGCTCTATTAATCTGAAAATGTAGAGAAATAATTTTGAAAGAACCAAGGTAAACTTCATGTGCTGTCTTTATGGCTGCTTCAGACAGAATTACAGGACCTGTAGAAGCAATTAAAAAGCCACAAAAGCAAACAAAACCAACTTGCAGAACCCTTGAAAAACCAAAGTGGTACCTGGATATGCAAAACAAATGTTCTCTGAACGTGATGATCAGAGGAACTGTGTGATTTCTGTGTTTGATGTAGAATTAATTATTCCCCATCTTGTACAGTGACTCCATCTAAACAAGTTGCCGATGAGTTGTTTCCTTTGTAAGAAAGCTCAAGGTAGGATTGGGCAGAAGTCGGAGCAGGTGAAATGGCAGTGTATAACCTAGCAAGATAAACATGCTACCATTTTGTAAAACAAATGCACGTGGAATTTATTTATTTGACTTATTGTACAGGAAAACTTAGATTTAAATTATAACATCCTTGAATTTTCTAGTTAACTACAATTCTAGTACAGTATCATGTTTTAGTACGGCTTCTGTTTTAGTGAAAGTACTTAAACATTCATGTACTATATTTGAGTGAGATGAGCAGCTATACATACTAATTCTTCCTCAATGGAAAGGAGCATTTCATCATTACAATTGAAGTTCAATTGCTGGTATTTAAGTACTATCAAATAGATTTCTTTCAACGTGATACGGTATCTGTATAAACTTCAGGGATGATTATAGTAAAACTGAAACACAGCTCTATGACTTCAGGTTTCTGTGCTAACATTTGAAGCTTTCCGTAATGTGCATAATAGCAAAGTTGCACAGAGCATACCCGCGTGATCAGGGGGGATCTAAACCTAGTACACTGGTGTGATATTTATAGCAAGGTATGTGTGTGTGTGCGTGTG
Source organism: Brachypteracias leptosomus (assembly GCA_013401335.1). Taxonomy (NCBI): domain Eukaryota; kingdom Metazoa; phylum Chordata; class Aves; order Coraciiformes; family Brachypteraciidae; genus Brachypteracias; species Brachypteracias leptosomus. The sequence continues at coordinate 9,610 of VYZX01017796.1, forward strand.
AGGAGGTGTGACCAGTGGCTCCAGTAAAGCCAGGAGAGATCATAACCCTGTAAAGGCTTTATGATGAGGATGTCTGGATCAGGAAATAACATGACTTTTACTAAACAGTTTTTAGAAAACCCATGTTCTGAATTATCACCTCTTAAAATTTGATTGTGCTTGGAATGACTGTATATGTCTGCCCCTTTAACAACATAAAGCTACTAAATTAATATTTAAAATGCTGGCCTGCTTATGTTACAATAATAAAATTTGTGTCAGTTAATTTACTGTTAATTTACATGTAAAGATTATACAATTTTTTTTTCTGCATTTTATGAATTCTGTATACTGGAGTTTGTTAAAGATTGACATGTTAGGTGATACTGTACAAAATTGTATTGACTACCTTTAGTGAAAATCAAAAGTAAAATTCATATGTATTTCCTTTTTACACTTCCATCTAATTTCTTGACAACTTGAATAAATTTCATAGAGCCTTTCTAACATGAACTATTGTTAATTTAACTGTTGCAATAATTAAGCTTTAAGAAGTATTGTTGGTATATTTATAATTTTAAGAAGATCATGTTTGTTTCATACTGCTTATTTTTAGCTGTTCTATTGTCACTGTTACAGCTGAAGAACTTTACTAAATACTTGACATTACAAAATAACTTGCTGGGGTTGTCCTCTGTATACTGATGTTAAATAAAAATGTGTGATTGAACTGTAAATGTAGATAACTTTCAATAGTCCTTTCCACATTTGAGTTTTAATTTATCTTGCAGTCCTTAGGTGGTCTATTGCTATCATACTGTGCTGAACAAATGGCCACAATGAAAGCTGTTAACTTGCCATATTTTAAAGTCAGAAGTTGATTGCATCCTGTAACCTGCTCTGAGTAAATGTTTCATTTCATCTCAAGATGATGGATACGTTTTGATGTTTAAATCTTGCTGATAAGGTCATGTCTCATGATAATTATTTATTTTTTTTAGGACTAGAATAATACGAAATAGAATAATTATCAAACTTGTTTAAACTCAGATTCAGTAAAACATGAACTATATATCTAGATGGTCTCTGCCTCCCTGTCAAACAGGAGCTGGGGCAGAGCGCTGTGGTTCCTTCTAGGACTCTACAGGAGCTCTTTTCCCTAGGGACTCTGGTGTATGTGCTTTATTCCAGCTGTAGTGTAGATCTTGATGTTTACCTAATGAACGCTGAATTCGCAGCCCTGAGGATATGGCTCAGTTGGATGATTCATACAGTTTCTGTCTAGAAAAAACATATCTAGTCTACAACTAAACTCATCTGAAGTAAAATTAAACTATTCTAAAACTGGCTGCAAAATTTTGTGGAACCAATTAAGGCAGAGTTAAGACACTGCCCTTCGATCTGAGCAGACTATGGATTGTCACCCCTGGAGCTGTGGTTCCATGTTAACTGATGAAGGAGCCAAGCAACTGATATTTAGTAAAGTGTTTCAAAGGCACTTTTGAGAAATTTTAGTGAAAAAGTTAGTTACTTTGGGTCCAGTCTAGAAGAGGTAGGACTCTGTCTCTAGGCAGAAATACTCTAGACTAAAGCGAAAGAAGTCATGGTTCTTATGTGAACATGAGAACTTTCAGGTACTTCAGAAGGTATTGATTGACCACCCTGATGGTCTATATATAACGTATATGCATATTTAAAAACAGGTGCCAATGGAGGAACAGAGTGAAATCTGTCCTGAAAGCTGCTGGGAACATCCAGTTACATCAAAAGATGCAAGAACTGGTTGGTCAAACCGTTTCTTAGCAGTCAGTGTGCTTGTGAAACAAAGCTAACTTCCACCAGTTCAGTGGTCATAAAAGATGCTTCAGCAAAAGATGTCTTGAAACATGAAAGTGTCATCTTGCTTGTCTTTATTTAATAACTTTGCACAAACTTCTCAAGGAAGTAACTTGTATGATCACATTATTTTCTGGTTTTTGAAGTTAGGTTTTAGGTAGGTGCTGATCAACCTTATCAAATTCATTTGGCTCATTTCTTCTCCTTCTGTGACTATACTAAATGGGGTTGCCTTAAGTCGTATGCTTTTCCCTGATTTATCTCAATTTCATTATTTTATAATCTGAAAATTTTAAACCTTATTGACTTCTCTGGTTTGTGGAAGCTGGAGAACAGCCATTCTTAAACGTGAGCCCTTACTACCTAAATAAAGCTTAAGGTCCTATTTCTCAATCCAGGTCAGTTTTCTGCTGGCAAAAGCCTTTTTTCCTTTTCCCAGCACACAAGTTATGTGCAGGCATCTTAAATTTGTTGTTCTCTTGGACATGCATATCTTCCATTTGTCAGTCACACTAGTCTTGAAGTAAACTTGCCTAATACCACTAAACAGATTTTTAGTTCGTCTGAGTCTGCTTGTTTTCTGGCAGCCTTCACTTTTCGTTGACAGTGAGTAAAATGTTGATACACCTGTTAGAAGAAACTCCTGCATGTACACAGAAGAGAACTTGCAAGTGAAACCTCATTGATGCTACTACATGCTTTTACAAGATCCAGTATTAAATGGTTTAAGCATATCATAGAATGGTTTAGGTTGGAATGGACCTTTCAAGATCATCTAGTTCCAATCCCCCCCCCACAGCAGGGATGCCACCCACAACCTCATCCAACCTGGTCTTCAACACCTCTAGGGATGGAGCATCCACAAGTTCCCTGGGCAGCCTGTTCCGGTGTCTCACCACCTTCTGAGTAAAGAATTTCTCTACCCTCTTCCAGTTGGAGTCGATTACCCCTTGTCCTTTCACTGCAGGCCCTTGCAAAAAGTCCCTCTCCAGCCTTCTTGTAGGCCCCCTTCAGATACTGGAAGGCTGCAATAAGTCTCTCCTGAGCCTTCTCTTCTGCAGGCTGAACAAGCCCAATTCTCTAAGCCTGTCTTCATAGAAGAGGTGTTCTAGCCCTCTGATCGTCTTTGTAGCCCTCCTCTGGACCCTCTCTAACAGGTCCATGTCCTCTTGTGCTGGGGGCTCCAGAGCTGGACACAATACTCCAGGTGGGATGTCACAAGAGCAGAGGAGAGGGGCCACGCTTTTTCTGATGTGGCCCAGGATAGGGTTGGCTTTCTGGGCTGCACTGGCACATTGCTGGCTCACGTTGAGCTTTTCGTCAACCAGCACCCAAGTCTTTCTCTGCAGGGCTGCTCTCAATCCACTCATTGCCCAGCCTGTAATTGTGCTCGAGATTGCCCCAGCCCAGGTGCAGGACCTTGCACTTGGCCTTGTTGAACTTCATGAGGTTGGCAGGGACCCACCTCTCCAGCCTGTCAAGGCCTCTCTGGATGGCATCCCTTCTCTCCAGTGTGTTTACCACACCACACAGCTTGGTGTCGTCCACAGACTTGCTGAGGGTGCACTCGATCCCACTTTCCATGTCATCAACAAAGATGTTAAACAGGACTGGTCCCAGTATCAAGCCCTGAGGGACATCACTTCTTACCGGTCTCCACTCGGACATCGAGTTGTTGATCACAACTCTTTGAGTGTGACCATTCAGCCAGTTCTTTACCCACCAAGTGGTGCAGCCATCAAATCCATGTCTCTGCAATTTAGAGACCAGGGTGTCGCATGGGACAGTGTCAAAGGCTTTGCTCAATTTATCCTTTTCTGTAACACTACTGGTACTAAGTTAAGAAAAATTGCAAACAGAAGACAATACATTTAGTGAACACAGCCTGTGTGAAGATCACTACCAGCTTTGCTGTAGTCCCCTAATTACCATGCAAAATATTTCTCTATAGTATGTTACGTGAATGTGCAGCTTGTGCTTCCTTGAACAGTCTCAGTTAATTTTATGACTCCATGAGAGATTGATGTCTGATTTAGTGAGTATATGCAGTTCAGAGACTTAGGCTAATAAATGCTGATTCATTTGGATAAACTGGGGGATGTTTTGTTCATGCAAATCTTAAAACAAATTTGGTTTTTGATTTGACTACAGAATTTTAAACATGAAAAATCTCATTCTGTTTTGGCAGCTTATTACTATTGTTTGTCAAATCTGTACTGGACTGTGGGCTCTTTTGTCAAGCAAAGGTCTCAGTTCAGATTACTTTTTCAGCTTACTCCAGGAATGTCACAGTTCTGGACTAGAATAAACTACCCATAGAATATTCTTAAAATAAATTCTCATTATTTCATATACTGGCAATAGCAGAAATGGTTTAACAAACCAATGCCATGTTTGTATGGGCATTTGTTAATTCAGCCATTTTTTACAATGGTTTAATTGCATTAGTGAAGTGTACATTTACATTGGGTTTGCTACATTGGACCCTTTGGTTTTTTTCTGCCTTTCAATTCCAAACCAGATTGTAGAAGAGCTGGGCATCCCGTGAGTCACTGACAGCCAGCCGAGGTATCACAGGAGCACCTGCCAGGAGTGCTGTGAAGCAGCACATAGGCATTAACCTCCTAGATCCTGTTCATGGGTCCAAACCTGCAGTTGGTTATCTACATCAGTGAAACTACATGTGATTGCATCTTGGGCTCCAATTAATCCTGTTCTAATTGACATGAAAAAAAAACTTTGTAGCTGACTGATGGCTTTTTTTCTACTTAGTAATATCTTCCTGGTTTCTTTTTAAATACAGCAATTATTGCTGATCTTTCATGCCGTTAGTTTGTGGTTTGAAACCTTGTTTCATATCTTTGGAAAAAACCTTCAACTTTTGACTGGAACATATGTTGAATTTTTTAAAAAATAACCCCCTCTGCAATCTCATCAATTGTGAGGAGACTCAAGTCTTAGCACTGCTCCAGGTCTTTCTGAATAGACCACAGCCAAGTGCCACGAGCCTTGGGTGGAAATGACCTTACTGATTGTATTTATTACAGCTTTTCATTCCTACCCATGCCAGCCTCTTTGTACCAAATATGCAAAGTGCTGTGTGTTCAGGGAAGTCAGAGAACACACAGATAAGTGTGGCATAGCCCTGGCAACTGGTGCTGAGACAGGCTGTGTTCAGTACCCTCACATTGCTAACTGACCTAAGACAACTGACACTGCCCTCTACAGAAGAGGCACGTTTCAGCCGCAGAGTGTTCCATTAAGGTGGCAGGTGATGTGGCACCTGCTTGGAGGACCCTCTCAGAGGTGGTGATGAAGATTGTTTTACCAAATTCCTGATTTGCGTCTCATAACTATTCATTTCCCACCCCCTGCTAGACCCACATGCTGACAAAATACTACTACTAATAAAAGACCACATTTATTTTCCAAAGCTTTTTAAACAGTCTCTTAATTTGTTTCTACTGCTTGCTCAGTACAATCCGTTTGCTCTAAACTAGAAGCTGACGCGCTGTGGCCAATGGCGGCTGGTGCATCGCTGTTCTTCTGGGTGCTGTGTCACGGCTGGTAACCCGTGCAGCTTTGCTGCTCTTCTAATAAGTTGCTGCAGGTTTTGTTCCATCTTGTACCCCCTGGTTGACTAGGCTGGGTGGTTTCCTCCCAGAAAGTACTGCAGTCAAATTTTCTTTTTTCTTCACAGGCAGGAGCTTTATGTATTTTTTTTCATAACTTTGTCCATTGTATTATTCCAGAGAATGCAATTAAAAATATTCTAGCCTCATGCCCTTTGTATTACAAATCGGACTCTTATAGGTTAACTTTTTAGTCAAAACTAACTTTTTGAGCCCTCACTTGCTTTTCTAATGTGCTTTTTTTAAAGTTTCCTATGTTACAACTAATGTAACTTCTTAAATGGCCTTGCTGGAAGGGCTCTGATACAGTGGCAAAATTCTGTAGAATATTTTTTGTTACTCGAGTCCCACTGAGAACACTCACCACTTCGGTAAAACTTGTCTGCGTGCGAACCTAATTCTTACTCCTGTATGAACAGCTAATGTCTAAGATGTCTTCTGAAATTAAGTACTTGGAGGAACTTAATTTGGAACTTAAATTGGAACTTAAAATTTCTGATCTCTCCCACAGCAGTGAAGTTCTGGAATGGCTGTTGTAGCCTCCTCAAGTTCTGAGGCAGCACTTGTGAAGTTTTTTAATATCTGTCTGCAGTAGAATAAGGATTTGAGATTCTTTCCACTTACGTGCTCCTCTAGCTTGCCTGCTTTGAGTTGCTGAGTTAATTCAGAGCAAGGACTGAAATACAAGGAGTTCCTAGAGAGCCACTTGCACTGCATTTCTGCTCTTTACAGCAAGGAGTACTCACAGCCTGGGAGATGAAACCAGGACTGACTCCTTGTTCCTGATCTTGGAACTTGAATTCCTGACTCTGGTAGTTCATGGGGAGCAAGGCACCACACTGAATTTCAGTATGTGCCGCCTCTTTCTAGAGGAGTTGTTGGAAAATGACGCCTCGTTTCCCAACAGTTGGTTGCCTTACAGTGTAAATCTGATGTTAGAATAGTGCTTATTTCTCTTAGTCTGTATAGCATGGTTATGAGTGTGCTGAAAAAAACTTCATGTTATGCCATCCCTAGTACTTTCTGTGTGCTTATTCAGCACATATTTGCATATGAATCTGTTTGGATCACTGATTTATTAGAGACCGAAAAGAATACATTTGGATGCCTTTTCCAGGGTGCTTGACAGTTGCTTAGTGGATGTTACCTTCTGGCAAGAAAGACCTTCCAGTTGCTGCTGGATTTAATAGACTCCTGAAGAATGCTCTTATGAGTTCTGATTCATCTTCATCACTTTCAAATAAAAGTTCTTTGGTGAGGAAGCTTATTTGCTCTAAAACTCTGCCTTTTTTTCCGTCGTCTATTCCTTAACTAATAACTAGGAAACTTGTTCTTTTCTTCTTGTGAAACATGCAGTATCTGCACATCCCGAATGTCAAATGAGTTTAAAGACCAACCCACTTCAGTCTACCTCAACAGTGTTTGAATCAGATATCCACTACCTAAATAAGTACTGATAAAAAAGTATTCTAGTTTCTGCAGGTGTGATCTATGGAGGACACCAAATCAAATGCAGCAAACTTCTTATATATAAATGTCATATAACATGCATGTACGTGCGCATAAACCCTAGAAATGAACCCCAGATTCATAATGTGTCCAAACTGGTAGGTTAGATGTTTTTTAAAAGGAAGGGCTATAGTTTTAGTAGAAACCTGATGATTTGAATCCAGCCAGTCCAGCCCTTCTTCCACCTCTTTGGTCAGTGGTGAGGGTTTCTTCGACCAGTCATGACTTTTCAGTTCTGGAATCCAAGCAAGAAAAGAGCTCCTGTAGATTCTGGAGATGTGACCTAATTCTGCATTGTGTGCTAACTGCTGCCCAAGCTTGTCTAGTTTGATGGATCTGAGTCACAGGATCTTAATTTTGAGGTAAGAACCCAAGCTGGTGGCTCTTTAGAGGAATTACAAAAAGTGCATTTATCGTGCCAACATAGCAAGGAGTCGCACAGCGATACTCACTGGTGCGCTTCCAGCTTAGCTGCCATTGTGCTTCTCAGCCTGCTGGTGCTGTCTGTAACTAAATAATGACCTTGCAAGAAGACTGAATTGTATTTTGATATTAAGCTTTTCCTAAGTAAGTCCGATATACAGCTTTTTTTATGTGAGTGATTAAAAAGGGGCTACTGTACATAAACCTGACATGGTATCTGTCTGTTGAGCTCTGTCCGTGAGGTGTAACTGCCTTGATGGGGAGCAGTGGCCTCTGCTGAGCAGGGGCTGCTGGGGCATTGTCTGAGTTCAGCAAGTCTCATTTTCTTTGAATGGCAATGTAGGAAATGAGCTGGTAAAAAGTTTTCCTGGATGCAAACCTTAGTTGTAATGGGAAACCTTTACTGAACTCTTGCTCACTGTTTCATTCTCTTTTCAAACTACCAAAATAAATACTTGGTTAGATAATCTATTTTTCTATTCAAAGCTTGTAATACTCAATAGCATATAAGAGATTGAGCGTTTCCCTGTATCAGGTTAGGTGTCAAACTTGTTGATACTGGAATAGGTTTGTTTGTCGCTACCCTAATAAAATGCTGATCACTTTTTTGGTGTATGATTTTTAAAGCTTCACAGTTCACAATGACTCAGAGGGCAAGGTAGATTAAATCAAATGCTGGGATCAGATTCGTCGTGTGTCATAAACGCACGTGCGTCCTTACGGAAAGCTCTTTGTGTGCTGCTTGGCTGATAAAAGTGTGGCTTAGAGTCCTTTGTAAGAAAGGAGGTGCTGATGTCTGAAGTAAGCAAGTAGTAGTAAAAATAAATTGTACTCATTTTAGCTTCAGGGTAAGAACTTTATAAAGTTAATGCCAGGTTCTCTTGCTGGATTAATGTAAACTGCTTTGTTTGCAGGGTTTATTGTCATCCCAAAACCAGGCCAATTCTCCAAGTGGAACTGTAGTATAGCCATCACACTACTGCTAGCAAATCTCTGAACGCAGGACAAGAAGTAATGACAGTGGAACCAGGAGCTGTTCTTCAGGCAAAGAGCATCACAAATTATAATGTGGCAGAGTGTAAACATGGATTTATGTGAATCACATAGTAATTTGCAAAGGAATAATGTAATGAGTTCTTATTACAGCTAATACTTCTAGGCTGCTCACCCAAGGAAGAATTTTCATTTAAAAACAAATAAAACACATACACACACAAAAAAAGAGCTTCCTTTGGTGCTGCAGGAAAAAATAGTAACATTTTTTGTTTTCTTTATACTTTTCAAGTCCAGTGTAATTTAATCTCTCTCTATAAATATATAAATAAAAAATATATATATAGTGTAAAATAAAGTATGTTTCTTAAATTCAAGTAAGTTCAATGGTTAAACTAGTACTTCACCATTGTTTATTTTGCACTGATTTTTTTAACCAGAGATGGCTAGAAGACAGCCTGGACTGCACTCATGGAAAATGAAAGTCATTACTTTCTGGCTTCAAAATGTTATTCAGGAAGATGGATGCTGCAATCATAGATTTTTAAAACAAAATTGTTTTGCACTTAAATAGTTTAATGCTAATAGAGAATTACTTTAAAATTGGTGTCCAGACACCAGAAAAACTATGTTGTGGAGAAAAGATCCTTTGTATCTATTAAACATTTATTTTAATATTGTTGTTTCCAACTGCGATCGGCTCTGTATTATATGTATAAATAATGTAATTGAGTGCTGGGGGAGGGGAGTAACAGATCATTACACTAGAAATTCTCATTCATTTAAGAAAGTGATATTTCTAATTCAGAAAATACATATTAAACTATCTTGAATATTCATTTTTGTTTACTTTCTGTTCAAATTTGATCACTTTTGATGTAACCAATCCTTTGTCGAATTAAATGTTTGGTACAGAAATACCACCTAAACTTTGTAGAACAAATCCTTTCAAAAATACCTCATCTAGTACACTGGTTCATATTTTATATAGTTGAATTTCAGTTAGGAAAGTGAAATAACATTGTTCTGTTCTTGTTCTTAATGGTTTATCTCTAAATACAACATACAGAGGAAATCTTGCAGACAGACAACCTTGTGGGGCAGGGATTTTGCAATCACATGGCTCCCTGTATTTGTCCTGGGAGTTGTGAGGTGAAAAACCCACCGGTAACAGATGTACACACTTTTTCACTTGGCAATCTAAAATTAGGTCAACAAATTGGAGTAACTGCATTTCTGAGACAACTTGTTTGTCTTGCATCAGGCATCTCATTTATAATTCAACACTCTTAAACTGATTAGTGTTCCAGAGACAGACATCTCCATGTATTTGTATCGTTTAATGCTGCTTGTCTGAACACACGTTATTTTTCATCAGTCAGCCCCAGAACATTTAAATTGTTTTCAGTAGTCCTTGCAAAGATCAAAAAACCCCTAAGGGATGCTGCTCCAAGCCCCAGAGTGATGGAAAGTGGAAGGATCTGCCATATCTTCCCTGTATCCTATGTAGCAACACTGGCACCTGGGCTGTTGCTGCCCCTTGCAGCAGGCCCGGGGCAGGCGGTGGGGAGGGCGGCTGCGGGCCTGGCGGGTGGCACGGGCCCGGGTGTGCACACGCTGTACCTCAGGGCATGTGTTATTGCCCTTCCTGATCTCCAGTAATAAAGCCCAGAATAATTTTTTAACTTGCAAGTAAACTTTAGCCATTTTCCAGCATAAGAAGTTAACTTTTTTTCAGGAAATGAATGAAAATTTGGGGAGAAACAAGTGCAGTAGCTACTTGTAACTAAGTCTGATTCTTGTAATGCAGCTAGCGGGTAGAAAACTGCCAGATATGTTTATAAGCTGGCAGTTTGATTGTCTACTTTATTAAAGATGGAGCTGTACTTTACAATTCTTATCTATGTATATTCTTCTGAAGTGGGAGGAATGGGGAAAATACTGAAACTGGGCAGGATTATCATTCAGAAGTTTTATTAACATCGTGGGTTTAACTGTTAAAATACAGATAAACCTTGTCACTGAGAACTAGTGGAGTTGTCTCCCTGTAGACTTCTTAAATAAGTGCGTCATATGGTCTGAGTCAAAATGAAACAGTTGAGAAAATATGTAGTAACTTTTCCTTCAGCTGGAAAAATACCAAACCAGTGCAGAAAGGACTGTAGTGTCCAACATTGGGGTGGTAACAGCAGCATTTGCAGGGTACATCCCTGCTGCAAATCACCATTCAGCAGCACACAAGAAATGCAGGGGGGTTTTCTTTTTTTCAGCTTCTTCTTTACCATTAGGCAATCATCTAGAAGCTTGACTGTGCATCCCACCCCTTATTTCATATAGAAAAAAATATCTTTTAGGAAGAAAAGGGATACTAATAACTTACCTGGAAAGAACTTGGAGTTCTACTATAGATACAGCTCTTGCTAACTTTTTCCTACTGTTTTTAAAAAAAGTTTCATGGGACACAGATTGTCTCAATATGGAATTTTAGCTGGAAGAATGAGGGCAGAAACAATACCTGCCAGTTTCTAGTTTAAAGTTGAGTGAATTTTAGCTATAAAGCAGGTGGGAGAGATCAAGTTTGCTGACTAACCCAACAGCCAGAGCAGCATCAATTGTCTCTAGAGGTGTAACTGCCAAGAACTTTAATGAAATAAATACCCATGAAGGACTGCATGTGCCAAACTAAGATCCACCTGAAAGCATAGAATAAATGAAGAAAACATTCCAATGTGGTCCTTCACTTCAAATTTCCAATTTTCATAGCAAAAACAATCTGCTGAATGTGAAATTGCCTTTTTCATTCTAACAGCCTGACAGCCCCAGATACAGGTAACGTGAGAGAGAATTGCTGATACTGCTCTGACAGGCTTTTCGCTCCAAGTTAAAACTTACCAAAAATATTACTTTAGCTTTTTCAAAAAATCAACCACTTTCTTGATGTATGAATAATTACCTACTTGATACGGTAATTACAGAAGCAAAGAGTTGCAATAACACTTTTGAAAACAGGAAAGTATCTTGTGCATACACAACCTGAGGAATTTCTTTTTTTGTTGAAATATTTAAACTTCAGCATCTGTGGTTTGAGCTTTCTGGAAAAAGAAGCTACCAACATAATTAACATATCTCCATGAGGAACATACTCTTGGTAATAGGAACCTTGGCCTACTGGATAATGCTAGGTAAGAGACCTCTGAGCCTGATCGCTCAGACACAATGTTACCTGTCCTTAGGCCACCATTTTTACTGCTGCACACCGTGCTCAAGTCTGAATATATTAGCACTGAGCAACTCACCATCTTCCTCTCTGGAAAAAACACTGGATAAGCTCATGGCACCTTTTGCTTGGAGTTCCAAAGGTAAGAAGTTGGAGGTTACTGTTACACTATGTTGCCTGTAGAGCTCAAGTCCTTAATTCCATTTCCTAAGCTTAGCATCACACCTTTCTTATATATATATAATCTATAAACCTATGCTAGGTTTTTATACATTTTTATATACGTGTATATATAAACCTATACTACAAATACTGGATTGCCTTGTTGAAGTTTCTGTTCTATCAGTACGAGCTGCTAACATGAAAGCATGATGAAGTGGGGAGATACTAACTAGCAGAGCAGTAGAACTCAGTCACTCTGTCTTTATGTACCTCCTCTGCACTTTGAGATACCACGGTCAGGAGCATATTTTTTGCTGAGAACTGAAGGAAAGATAGCATCCACCCAGTATGAGTGTCAATAAAATGAAGGAGAGCAGTTAGCTGTACTGTTGTGTTCTGCTATTTAAATCTCCCTTTATTATGATGTTTTCATTCTACTGGTGTAGAACACTTCTTCCACTAAAACTCTGTGTATGTATTTGCTCAACCCCAGGAAGAGAAATCTGCTATTCCTTTGCCATACATAGGACGAGTCGCAACAATCCAGGTTTCCCTGCAGAGCCTGGTTCATGTGCTACGGCCTTGCCAGGGCTGGGGTGTTTTTCCATTCTTGCTCTTGGGATTCTGAAAGTTTGCTATGAATGAACAGGTTCACATGACCAAAGGTACAGTGGGCCATGGTGCAGGTGCAAGATGTTCAACTTGGACAGTCAAATTTGAATTGGCACTGAAAAATTCCTTCCCACAGTATGCACCACAAACGTTGAGCCTGCTGATATTTTCACATTTTAAAAAATCTGCTAGTAAATGTGACGTTGCTCCTCAGTATAGTATGTGAAAATAATACCTGCTTTGAAACATGAAGATATATATAGATAGCCAAGTGCTTTTAACAGCAGATCTCAAAAGGACTCATAAAGAACTTGAGTCTCGTGAGCTTCCCCACATTAAGCTACAATGTGGAACTTGGACATGCTCACAGAAGCTGAATGGTAGAATGAGGAACAGCATCTCATGCACTCACAACAGAATCCTACAAGCGTTGAGATGCCAGCGCTTAAAAAACCAACCAACACCACAACAAAAAAGGCACCTACTGGAAAACCTCTAACTGAGTGAGAAGAATTGTTCTCTTCACAAATGCATAGCCTAGAAAAATCTCAGAGCTGAGAGCATAATGGGCATAACTTTTATTCTACATGACTAGTAAGTTTATAAGAATCTTTATGTTAATGTCTATTTCACTGCATTGTTTTAGCTGCATCCTAAGTGATTAGAACAAATAGTTTGTCTGGATTTAGAACACCAATTTCAAGTTGATGCTTAAGGGTTGGCTTAGGAACTTGAACGTGATCTGCTGCCCAGGGCAGTTTTTCAGAGTGCCTGACTTGGTGATTTCTATGCCATCATCCCCCTTGCCTGCCTTCCCATTGCTCCATTTTCACTGTTTTGTTGCACAGAAAATCTTGAACAGCAGCAGCAGGCCCAGAGGTGTTTGATTACTGGAAAAAAAGCTGATCACTTCCCAGTTATAAGCAGAATAACTTTTGGAAATATTAAAGAACCAGAAACAGGTATTTGCAAAACATGTCTTGCATACTTGGTAGGCAGAAGACTTCTAAACCCCTGGCTAAGTACGACTTGCACAAACTCATTTGTTTTTTGAATAGCGAAACTGTTTTGTAACACATCATCAAATCATAGTATTGCAAATTAATTATTACCATTTTTTTAAGATCTCAGGAGTCTTAAAATCAATGGTATCAAATTGCAACAGCTATTCCTTCTGAGTAAGATAAAAATGCTGCTTTTTAACTCTTACCTTTTATAGCACCAGGAAACTGTAACATATTAAATTGTTACTGGTGACCTGTGTGCAAAATTTCTGAAACATGCTAAGACACGTGCCTTTACTGCTCTTTTCAGCAAATAGCTGCAATATCAGTCACTGCTAAAACTTTTGATTATCAATGGCTTGAAGAAAACTATGACTAAATTTGATTTGCTTTTGAATCAGAAAAAAAGTTGCTTTAGCTTTTAGCTAGATTATAGTTATCCTAAAATACCCAGCAGTTACAGAAACTGCATCAAATTTAAGTATCTCATGTGATTGCATAATCTGCACATTCTCAATAAAACCTGAGGTTGAAGGTATGGAATACAGGAGGTGAATACTTCCCAGCGCTGAATTTTTTACATCTAAAAATATACAAAAGTTAGCTGTCATTTATAATATGATATGAAAACTCATATTTTGTAGATAACATTCCATTTCTAATACTGAAGCTCAAAGAATCCTTTCATGTTATTTTTAACCAACCTCCTCCTCCATCAGGTTCTAAAAGGAAGAACTATTCAGGAAGTTCAATGCGGAGCATGCCCTAAGCTCAGCCAGAACAATGCCTGAATTAAATATTGATACCCCCAGGAACAGAATACCAAAGTGGTAGGGAAGTGGTCCTCATAACCCTGGGGGGTTTTCCTACAAGTTGTCAGAGAAACACAAACTAAGACCCTGCTGCTCACGTTAGATCTCTAGCAGGGGCAGCGTGACGGGGTCTCGCTCACTGCATAGATGTGCTTTTCCTCCACACTCCAAGGGGCTCAGTCACTTCCTCCTCTGCATTCTATAGCAGGTAAGTGGAATGTTGCAGGGAAGACTTAAATGTCTTCTGTTTCTCAGACTGTTAAGGAAAGCAGTTTGAAATACACTCTGTTAAACACATTTTGCTCTTGCACTTTAATGAGCAACTTAGAGTCTACACCTCAATGTTTGCTCCAGTAAATCTAACAGTCTAACACTGGGTTTCATCCCTTTCCTTAAGTGTCCAAAAAAACGGAGTGCAATGTAGGAGTAGGACAGGAGGTCAATTTGGCTACTCCAGAAAGATCTTAATTTTGATAATTCTCCATGAGGAGGTCCATGTTGTTGTTTTGTTTCTTCCTGGGCTTCCCTAAGAGAATACTTTTAAAATAAATAAAGGTTCAGTTTCTTCCTGAGAACATCTTAAGGAATAAAATTAAATGCAGATAATCAGAAAAAAACCCAACTTGGACAAATACTACTTCAGCTAATTTGTTTTTTTAAATTACTGCCTCCTTTGATGTTTCCTGCAATTCTTCCTGAAGGAACTTCTTACAAAGCCTACATTGATGAACCCCAGAACCAAACTGGTAGAAAAAGTGGCTGCTCCTATAGAAGGAGAGTTCATGCTTTCAAGGTTAAATGTACAGGAGAAGATATTTTTTTGCTACTGTAATTTGTTTATTTGAGAAAAACCTGTATTTCAGAGTTTTTCATGTAGTACTAACTTCTATCTCACCTTGCAGATAAAGCAAGCCCTTAAGAGTGATTACGTTGAATATTTTTCACGTAGCTTGAATTTAAACAAAGTTTTAGTTTGCTAGAATTTTTAATCATATTCTAATTTTTTTACTTCCTGTGTCACATATAAGTTTAGGATTTTCCAAGATATCATCCAAATACAAGATAATTATGTTTAAAAAAAATCATTTGCTGCAAATGTAGACTGAAGGTCTGAGAAGGCAAAAATAAAAGTGTGGAACTGACCCTTTAAGTAATAGCAACTATGACAAGAGTCTATTGAAGGGATTATGTGGTATCACAGCTTCTAATTTCTAACTCGTGTTTCAGGACTTTGGGGGGAAGGGGGAGCTACATCAGACCAAATAAAGATCAGTGTTCAGGCAGACTGAATAAAACCAAGTAATCAGCTTAAGTAAAACTTTTTTTTCTAGCTAACAAGCTCAGTGACACAAATTACTTTCTCTGAATGGGCTGTCAGTTCTTCCACATCAATATTACCTGTCTTTGACTTTTCTCTGAAATTTGCCACAAATGGAGAGGTACTTGCCCTGATGTATTTCCTAGTACTCTTAATTATTGGTGCATGGCCAAAGCTTGTGTATCAGCTGCCCTAAAATGTGTGAGGAAAAAAAGAGAAACAACAACAAAAAACCAATCAGTTGAGCTTTAGATAAAGTTTGGACTTAATGCAAAGAATTGTGGTGACTGAATCATGCTCATTGTATTGCAAATAAGTACTAGCACTGCAAGCAGACTTCACCTCAGTCCATTTTAAGTAATAAGCACACAGCACTCCCCCCACTTTTTAATTTTATCTCCAAGATTGAATTGATTTGAAGTCACTTGCCAGAGTTCTTGAAAATAAGGGTGCTGTAATGCTTGATAGGCAGCAATTCTCCAATCAGGATCCTATTTTATCACTGCATACAGGAGAGAGAAGCCTTTGGGAGGCAAACTGTGCACAAGAGGCAGTGTTCCTTTTCCTTTTTTAAAGGGGAAATTAATACTTGCAATTCTTGACCTGTGTTAAGCAAGTTGAGAACAAACAGTTATTCATACATATTCAGAGAGAATTATAATTTAGTGAAAAAAAATTCTCATCTGCTTTGTAATCATTTATTAGGGACAGGTAAGTAATACTTGGAAAAAAAATGTTTTCTTTTCTAACAAATGTCATTGACTTTAAAAATACTATGGAAAGAAAAGGCCAAATAAGATTGATAGAGGCTCAGATTTCCTCTGCTCTGCCTACGTGGGTCATGAATGCGTGACTATCTCTGGGTAGGGGCAGAAGATACCCCTCTTTGGTCAGCAGCCATGACAACAGAATTAGATTTTTGTGGTGGTTCTCTGAGAAGAAATTGCATACAGTTCTACAGTTATACCGTGGATATTTGGACAGAGAGATTAACAACTACAGGAGTGCATACTTACTGCTTGGACTTGAGAGTTTTGTTAGCAGGAGTGCCTGTAACGTCATGGATTTTTGAAATTGGGTCCAGCTCATTAGATCCAGGAAAGAGAGGCTGAAAACTGCAAGACAGGAGATGGTATTAGCACTAGAGAAGACACAATTAAACTAATCTTACTGGCATAACTGCCACTTTGGTTAAAAAAAATAAATTATGAGGAATCAGAATTATTCATTTGTGGACAGTTAATACCAACCAACAACTGAAGGGTAACATGAGCAGCAGATCAAGACAACTGCATGTTTGGCTCTTTGTAGACAGGGGAAAACTTCTTTTAACTGTTTGCAAATTCAATCAAACAGCTGGCTCCACACTTTTCTGAATGTCTTCATAAAGCTTTGAGTAGAGGAAGGAGAGAAAAGAGATCTGATTCACATTGTGCAGCTACAACAAGACAAGCCATTGGGAGTGGGTTTTGTGTGAACTACAAAAATGTGCTGTCTCTAAATGTAAAACTATTCCATAGTGAAGAACAACTGTACAATACACACACACAAAAAAATGTAATCCAGGAACCATGATTTATAAGGAAAAGAAAGAGAGATACTAAGACCTGAAAGACAAGCATGGCTGAGTAAAAGACTAAAAATTCTTACACAATGTAGTATAAAGCATAAAGGCTCTACACAAGTGTTCAACAGCAAAAACTGCAAGATGCACTTAAAAATAAACAAATCTGTCCATAACTTCCTTTAGCTTGGCAAGACTATTTAAATTCAATAATTTCCAAGAAACATCCCTCATTTCTCTCTGAACACATCTCTGAAAATGTGCAGTGGTTGCAAAGAATGACATTTGTTACATTAAGCTAAAATTGCGATGACATATCTTTAAGATTTTTTGCCCTAAGAAAACTTAAGTTTGCAGCGTGTAATTTTCTTGCCAAACTTCAAAGCCCAACTGATGCAAACTGAAATGGAAAAACGTGGCATCTCTAAGTCTTTTGGTCCCAATTTACTTTGCAAGAGAACTGCCACATTTGGGATTTTTCTGTTAACAGTTTTCTGACCGAAGTAGAACTGTTTCTACAAGTTAGCAGGCAAAGCATAAGGGTTGTCATTTAATGTGCTGGTGATGGCAGCAGCTGCACTTGCCATGTGGAGGAGGAGAAAAGAAGCAAAGCAAATGTTACCACTGCTGGTTGCATATCAGAGACAGCAGTGTGGGAGGAGAATAAAGAACTGCTGCTGTTGCTAGGGCACAAAGGTACTGGAGAAATACTCATGGTGCTTATTTTTCCTTTTTACTTGAAGACTAGTGACATTTTTTTTAAGTTATAGTTTCATCATCATCCAAAAGCTTAAAGGACTTTAATCTGGGTTTTCCTGAACACTTCCTTCATCAGTATCAGACTTCAAAATATTCCAGGACATAAGGTCCTGGCCCAAGGGTCTTAAACACACTTTATTATAAATCACAGTAGTAAGTCTGGGGGAGAATCTTCTCTAATCTCCTCTGTTTTGGCAGAAGAGCAAATCAAAAAGAGGGGATAATTTTACCATCAAGTGCAGGAACAAGATTGAGGACAGCTCCTCATGGGAGGAAAAGAGCCATACTCCATCCAGCAATAAAGTAGAAAAAATACACTTTTACCAAAATCAAATACGAAGCCAATGCAGGGGGAGGGGACATGACACGACAGCACCAAACAAAACAACCACCTGTTCAAAATTATTTTCCTTGTAATGTTTTGTTGCTACTGTGCTCTCTTGAACATCCCACTGCTTTATTACTAACCTGCTATAGGGTGAAGAGAGTGCCAGACAGGACAGGACTCCTGCCTCGTGAACCCTGCAAACTAACCACAGAAGAAGGTTCCACTAAACCATGGAAAGAAAGATCATATTACCCATATTGTGTGCTCCTTATTTATTTACCTTTGATTGCCTTGATTAATAATAAGCAAACCCCTCCACTGAACACTGTATCTTGTGATTTCCCAGCAAACACAGCCAGCACTCCAGGTGCCAATTTTGTAACTGCAGGACCATTTGTTAGTATGGTTAACAAGCACTCAGGTGCTTGGTACCAGCATGTGGAGATACATTCTGTATGGGGCTGCTCGGAATAGATACTCCTACAAGATCCAGTATCTCCTAACTTTAGGGCATTCTGCTGCAAAAATAAAGTATTTTGGCAAATTAGAAACACTGAAACACTCAAGCAAAGA
Source organism: Brachypteracias leptosomus (assembly GCA_013401335.1). NCBI lineage: Eukaryota > Metazoa > Chordata > Aves > Coraciiformes > Brachypteraciidae > Brachypteracias > Brachypteracias leptosomus. The sequence goes on from VYZX01017796.1 coordinate 28,331, forward strand.
TTTTCCTTAAATGTGTGAAGTAGTCATCATAAAAGAAATCACAGATTACTTTAAGAATAAACCTTCAGAAATCCGAGGGGTAGTATTACAGTAGTACAACCACACTGAAATAGCAGGCAGCTCCAGGCTTGAAGATAACTGTGCCCCATAAGATGTGCAAATACCACTCTGTACATCATTAAAAGAAAGACCAACGGGTTAATCAAAAAGCATATGGACGATTACTGAAGGGAAGACTGCTAAATAGGACATCTGGATTAAGTTATTTTCTTAAGAGTTCTTGTGTTCAGCTGTGATAAATAGGCAGCTTTGGCTTCTCTTTGTAATGGCTTCTCCTGTGCACTTCTAAAACTTAAAAGAAAAATTTATCTCCAGAAAATAAAATCTCATAAACTGAATTTTGAAATGGTTGCTTTTCAGACATTAGGAAAATAACATTCGTAAACTGTCAGAACAGATTTCAATGAAGAAATGTTCTGAAACCTAAAGCGTCTGCTCCCTATTGTATTAATAACTTCGACTAAAGGTAGGAATTGAATGCAGTGAGGTGCAGAACAGAACCCTATCACTTGTTTCTGGGTTAATACAGAAAGGAGAATATAGGAAAACCAAATATTAATAGAGGATAAAGAATGGGTTTTTAGATTGGAGTGAACACGTGCTGGCTGTAATGCACCTGATACAGTTCAGATTTAGCCAATAACAAACTTGTTTGTTCATTCCTCTAGATCAGGAATCAGGTTTTAGAGGTAACTGTCCATATATTTTTTTTAATTGTACTTTTATTCATGAAGAAACATTACCTTCTCAGAGTAAAGAGGAAAATATTTGCGTACTTCACTTTCAGTTCTATATTCTTACATAAAATTAATTACATTTATTTTATAATCTACTACAATATATTTTCTGGTCTCACATTTCTGTGAAATATCCCATTTCTGTACTAATATAAACACACCAGAGAGAAGAGCTCAGTAAAAAGATAAGCATTATCAGTGCTTCCACTTATTTATATTGTTATTTATATATATAAATATATATTCATTATATTATTATTTTTATATATAATATATATTAAAGAAATGACCACTTTCTTCACACTTAGCAGCAGCATAGTAAACCAATTTAAATTTGGCACCATGGTGAGATAACAGGTACAGGAATGGGGGAAGGGCAAGCCCAGGAAGGGGAGGCCAGGGCCAGGCCTTCTGCTGTGGCTGTCACCAGGGCCACCCCTCCCAGTAGGGCCTCCTGCCGCAGGGCTGCCCGCCTGCCCAGGCCTGCCAACGCCATGTTGCAGCTGGGCCATGGCCTTGCCTCTCCCTGCAGCAGTCTGCTGCCCCAGGCGACTGCGTGTCTCTACTCAGCTATGACCCTGAAATAAATGTATGACACATTTACTGGAAAGCTGTTGCTGAACAAGTTCTCTCACCTGGGTATGGATGGGGCCTTGAGCAACCTGGTCTAGGGGGAGGTGTCCCTGCCATGGCAGCAGGGGGTGGGGGGAACTAGATGATCTTTGAAGTCCCTTCCAAGCCAAACCATTCTATGATTCTATGAAGAGATTTCCATGACTAGTACATGCAGTTCTTTTTTTTTTTTTTCCAGGTAATGGCTTTCTTTCCTAGAATTAAACTTCAGTTGTACAAGTCCTTTTTAGCAAACATCAGAATACAAAAAATAATTCTTCCACTTCCAGTAGTACATTGATATTACCTTTTTCAGTTATACTATTTCTGTCATTTAGAGCTAGCTCTCTAATCCATTTTCCACTCAACTTCAGACATAATTTAGATTTCAGTATGCAGCAGAATAGCTCAGCTAACAACAGTCTATTCAATAGTCTGTAATCTGCCATAGCTTTTACTGCTTGTTTTTCCTGCAGTATCCATTTCCCCAAATTCTAACAGAACTGCAGTATTGCACTTCTAATTTCCTCTCTAAGCAAAGTAACTGTCCTTAAGGTTCAAGATCCGTATCAGTCACCTCAAATTACTGCAATGCATAAATGACTGTGATTCACATTTGACTTGCAAATTAAAGGTTAACCTTTGTAGTTTAGCTTGCTATTGCTGTTGCACAATAATGACAGTTATAAAATTTATCTATTTTTCAGAGCCATTCAGTAACTACTCAGCTTTTTTCTTTTATAGGCCCCAAAGGCCTTTTAATCCTGCTGTAATGCTTTTATGTAACACTACAATGTCATCAACAGAGGCAGAAATGATCACATTTTTGGAAAACAAAGCAGGTACTGATCTGCCTGATGACAGTAGTATGAGTAATTGGCTGGGGAGGAGGAGGGAGATTACCAGGACACTAACTCATTGAGGCTGCAAGCCCAAGCAGCCAGCGGGACTTGTGTTCCAGGCTGATTACAGCCCTCCTCGGTCAGCCACATAAGCTGCTGAGCAGGATTAGGTAACAAAGCACTTGAAACGGAGAACCATGTACATCAGGAATTGTAGTATTGTTACCCCAGTACAGACAAATGGTGTTTTCGGCATCAGGATTTTTGTCATTTATAGTAGAAAAGATGCTATAAAAAGCAGCTATCAAACCCAACTTGGATTATTATTAGTATTTTAAAAAATCAGGCTTTCATAAAAAGAAGCCACGCTCAGTTGTTTTTTTCCTTACAGGTCACTAGTAAAATCTGGAGCAGATATTCTTCTACTTCCAGATTTATCATTAGAGAAACCTTAGTTGGAAGTAATGATGAAGCAAATAGTGAGGCAGCAGCACTTGAAGCTACAATTGGTTTTGCTTGAGGCACCTTCCCTCTGAGCCATATTATTTTCATTGCTTTAATGACCAAACTGTTCTTGATTAGACAAAGGACTGTTATTGCTATTAAATGACTTGATACCACTATAAATTACTACCAAGAGTATTATGAATTTGTGTAAAGACAAATACCCTTCTCTTGGTTGAAATAACATGCATCTGACAGCTTATTAAGGAAAAACCCCAAAGGATCAACTTTCCACATTAGTAACATTACAGTGACTGTTCCCCTAATTACAGAAGTGTCTCCATACATCTCACTAAATTAGAAATTCATTTTCAATCAACCCCTGCTTCAAGTTTTTCTTCATTACAAAACTCCATACAAACCATGCTTGCCTCTAATTTTTTCTAACTTAAAGCTTTTTAGGTTGTTCTGCACCTATATGAAACTTAATTTTGCAAGATTCAGAGTAGTCAGAAAATGTCAGGCATTCGCATTACTAGACCCTGTAGAAATTTACAAAAGACTACAAATAATCTGAAATGTAACTGCTCTTGTACACTCTAAAAGCTGTTTTGTGACAGAGCATCGCTAATGAACACAATTTAATTTTTCTACAAATTAGCAATGCGCTCCTTCAAATCACAATGTTGAAAATTCAAAAGGAGCTCCTTCTACTTGCCATTCCTGTCTAGATAACCTCAATCAGTAAGCCTTCTGGCTCAGAACTAAGATTAATTTTCCAATCTAATGATGTACTTGGAATTTTTGCCATGTTTATTATTTGAAATGACTGACGCATGTTACACTTCTTCACTTTGCAATAAGCTACCAGTAGAGTTGTTTGAGGGAGAAAACAAATTACAAGCTATTTCTGCCCCATAGGAAATTGTGGTGTTGACATATGTACTTTGAAACTCCAAAATACCAAAGTACTTTTAAAAATGTATTATAATCTCCATGGGAATCTGTTGTTCATTTTCCCATTTTATTCTATGGTTTGACAAGCTCCACCCCATACGCCACCACCCTGTATAAGGTGAAAAAAAAGACACTGTAACATGGGAAATACAGTCCAGATACAAAATCCAGACCTTAAAGAAGAGCCAGCAATTTGCAGAAGTTCAGGTAGACCCAGATTAATGTTTACATAACCCCTAACTGCAGCATTTCAGATTACAACTGAATACAGATTTCCTTTTGAACTGATTCACCATGCTACAAAAAAAGGAGGTTTTTAAACCAAGCAGAAAGAAAACAATCTTCTTATGGAAAACTTGAATTTGATAAAAACTGTATTTTAAAATAAAAAAAAAAAACTTAACAGAACATACTGAAACTGTTAGACTAATTTCCATCTGTATACAAAGCTTAATATAGAAGACTTTTTCACATGAAAAGAATGAAACACTGAGAAATGTAACCAAACGAAAGCAAATACTCTGAAGTAAAAATGCGGCAGTGAAACAATAAGCAACATTCTGATTTTTCGTAACTGAAGTATAGCATCTTTCCTGAAAGTGGATGATACAGGACTGTTTTTAATGCACCAGACTAACTTACTATCCAATGAGGATTCCTTACTATATACTATTATTTTGACTTTACAACTTAGCAAATTTCCCCTGGAAAAATAAAATGTCTTACTAAACCAGCAAATATTCGTGTCTGCTTCGGTGATCAGAAAACAACTGTATTTTAACCTCAAATTCTTATCTAGATCAGGAACTGGCTCACTCCTTTTGTTAGAGATCTGAATACTCAGTGTCACTAACATAATGTTTGGGAGCAAACTTTTATCTATTCTATTACACTGAAGGATAGTTGCATGCTCGGTTATTTAAATGAATCTCCCAGTTGCTGAGACATTATAGTGTTTTAATTTTTCAGAAAAAAAAATCCTCTTTTAATAATGAATTATAAGCAAGTGCCCCTTCATTTGCTGTATCCAACTCTTTTGGTGTCTATATGAGACCTGCGCTTAAATCCCCTTTCATTCTAAACTTTTTTGTAGGAATTCTTCCTTAAGCTTTATGGTCCCCCATCTGCTTCAACAAACAGCTCCAGAATTTTTAAATATAGGGGGTTTCAGGCAACAATGTTTTTTTATACAGAAAACTTGGTAAATGGCATTTTTACTAGATATAGAACTGAAAATCATTATTCACTGATTCAGTAGTTTTTGAAACAAATGGGAATAATTTTCTTGTTACATCATTACAGCCCTGACCTAACAAAGAGCCTATTTAAGCTGTACTTTTTGTTATATAAAACAATTATTTTGTATTTTGCAGTCAAGGTTGCTTCCTCATCTTCATGTAAAGTCTGACTGTAGAAATAGATGGCTGTTGACCTGACTCATTAGAAACCTTCTGCAGCAGCCATGCCTTAAACAGGTGGGTACATTGCACAGAAATAGAGTAAAGCAGTATGGACAAAATTTCCCTGTGAATTTTGTAATATGTAACAGTGAACAACCAAGTGAAAAATAATTAATTCCACTTTGTGTTCTATGCATGAAAGGTTTATGTGTTTCTTAAGCATATACTACATACCTTTAATGAGATCACAGATATTTATGTCCTTAAGTTCACATATCAGTGAAAGGGAGACATTTTTTTATCACTGAAGAACCAAATAAGGAGACTTTTGGCTAGAAATGTTGATTTGTACGCAGTGTAGAAAGAAGTACTTAGTTCAACCAGTAGTAAAATGGACAGTTTCATTTTTAATTGATACTTTCTCACAGAAGTTTTTCAACTTAGGGTCTGAGGTATCCAAAGTGTCCATTGCAAAAGTTAACAGATTTACTCTGAAGTTATTTGAAGGCACATTTTCTGGGCATATCACACTGTTCAGTATCAAGAAATTTCCAGTAAATTAACTGACAAAATCTCACATTAAAATATAGGAAAGCCATTATGCCATATATGAGAACACCTTCTAGTTAGGCTACCCGTAGCGCTCTATTGCATGGAAATGAGTATCTGACTGGAATCTGAGCTTTGCTGACAACAGCAGTTTTAAGTATTATCACGATATGATAATACATCTGACCCTTTATTTTCCATTTCACTGCCAGACAGTCTTTAGGCCTTCAGTTTTTCCTATAATGTAATGGCATTAACGCACATCCTCCCTGCAATGTTGCTGTAGCCCAGACAGCAAATGTTGAGGGTACAACCTGTGGTTCGTTCGCAGAGAGCCCGTGGCAGAGCTCAGCAAGCTGCCCTGGCCAGCTGGGTGACACTTCCCTAACCACAGGGCAGCTGGAGCTGAGAATTCCAGAAAGCTAAGCTGCTGACATGATTACCGGCTTTCCGTGTATTGGTAGAAAACAGGCCTGCCAATAACAGTACCAGAGCCTTGAGCAGAGGAGTAAGACAGCCTGAAGAGCAAGAAAAACATCTTCTAGAGCAGTCAACAAGTTTTGTGTCAAGTACTTGAATAATGAAGTGTATGTCTGCTCTTGCATAGTGATGAAGTGTAACGCATGAGAACGGAGTAAATGCTGTCATAAAACTTGATCTCTCTGTGAGACACAACATGTCCCCAGGAGACACTGAAGTGCCCAATGAGGCAAGGAACCCAGTTTCACCACTGATTATCTCTTTCCAAGTTCATATCTCAGCTGCTGCGTAATTCACAGGTCTAAACTTTTATTATTTGCAAAGGGGCATCTGCAATGTTGCCCACAAAATGATACTGCCAAATAGTTTGCTTGGATCTGTAGTTCAAACTGACAAGTCAAACCAAGATCCTTGAAGTAGCAGAGCCTATTCCAGCAGATAGGCTCTGAGCACACCTAACCAAAGTACTGTCTCCAGTAGACATGATGTTAGGCAGTTCAAGCACTCACTGGATATGGGACATGGGTTGAAATTACCAGCAAATATTACGTATTATGATATGAAACTTAGCTAGGGTTGAAATTACCACCAAGTATTGCATATTACAATATGAAGCTTAGCTATGCTTAAAATATCTACTCTGTAATTTTAATACTGATGTTGAAATATTTTTGGCCTGCCGTAAAAGAAGCAGAGAAAGTGAGAGCTACATCAATGTTTAAAGTAAGACTGAAAAAAGTATTGTCCATGGGGAGGACTGACACATTTTCTCCTCCTATTATTATTTACAGTAGAAAGAAAACCAGCACAGGTCTATTCAGTGCATTTGGAAAGGCAGGAGTCAATTATTTAGTCCTCATTCTTCATTTCACCTCACCCCAGCGTCCAGGCAGCATTTCGTACAGTGGACAACATCAATTAGAGTATTCAAGGAAATTACCCCAGTGCCAAAATGGGAAGGCACTGAATAATCAGCAGCAGAGTTCCCTTTCTGTGCTACACACAAACCTTTTCAATATATGTGTATTAAAAAAACCCCCTTCACTTAGTCTTAATATCCCGTTTCCCCAAAGAATTTAAAGTAGTGCTGTAGTACTGTGATTAATTATGCGTACCTTTCAAAATGTTGTTTCAGGAGTTTACATGCATAGTACTTTCCATCCCTAAGACTCAGTGTCTTCAGGACATCAGAAAATGTTCCCTCTCCTCTCTTACCAACTCGTTTATATTCTACAAACAAAAATATACAGTTTCAGTATGTTTAAAATAGGAATTATGAAGACTGAATATCAAGCTATACTCAATTAGTTAAATTCTAATGGAAAAATTTTTAATTAAAGGGGTTTTTTGTTTACATATATTTATATATAACTCAGACAATAATCTACTACCTCCTTGCTCAATGATGCCTCACACAGCACTTCATACCTTTTTTCTGCTGCAGCACATTAGTATCTCATACCCAAATTTATTCTTTCTTTCATTAAAAAATTCCTTTTATCTACATTGTACTGAAAATATAAAATTATCTTGAAAAGCAGCTGTATCTTGTCATTGTTCCAACAGGGTTTTTTTGTTCGTCTTGGTTTTGGATTGAGTAGTTTTTGTTTGGTTTTTGCTTTATTTTAAGCAAAGCAGTTGCTGTTTAAAGACTTATTCCCCTATTAAATTCAGATATTAGTTTTACACTAGGCCAAAAATAATAGTTGGCTTTTATAATGAAGTGCACCAAACAGAAGGATGTGTGAAAATCAGTCAATTCTAGTTCTGCAGAATTATAAGAAAAGCAGCAGATAAAATAAGAATTATGAAGAGAGCTTTATTTATATTAATTTCTGAGTCTTTTCCTAATTTCCTTCAGAACTGACATTTCTCTCCTCTTTTATTCTCCTTCAGCTTTGTGATTAATGTTCCTTAACAATCCTACTGCCTGGTTCCCTTCACCCACTTTGTCCTCCTGTTTCCCTTTATTTTTAGCACCTACAGATTCTATCCTCAATAATTCTTCCAGTAATTTCATCAGAGCAAAGCCCAATTCTGGTTAGCTTTATGCTGCTGTTGGTTTTGATATTGTCTATTCATTCTGAGGGAGGCAGAGCAAGAAACCTATTTTATGATGTTCAACCCTTTATGGGAGTCAGAATAACTGTAGGAGTCTTAAGCTCTGGCAATAGCAGTAAATTCAGTGAAGTGTAGCTGTCTGTATTGGTTACTGTGACAACAGGCTCTGGCAGGGATTGGGCCTGTGACAACCACCACTCTCCTTAGGCACCTTCCCAGCCTGATGTGAGGACTCCTTCTAAGGTCACTCCTCAAGCAGTTTCTGTCCTACTGCCTTGTTTTGGAAGATAAGAGGATTTACTAGCATAGATGTGGGCCATTTCATGCCAGCTGCTCTTTGTGCCCAAGAAGATTTCCAGATATGTTTAATTTATGAGTATAAATACAGCCTCACAGCAGAGAAAGCCTGACAAGAAATTTGGCAGAGGAAAATGCCACTTAGGCAGCGACATTCCAACACTGTCTTCAACAAGCAGTCAATTTGTGTTGCCTTCATCTCTTTTCTCCTCCCCAACTTTTACACTTATTCCTGTTAAAACAACTTAAAAAAGGTCTTTTCTTTCCTTGTGATCCAAATGGTTATGCTTCAGTTAGGAGAAACTTCCAATACAGTAGCAGCACCTGATGCTTAGGTTTTCTGATCATTATCTGTCATGCTGGATCATTAATTAATTAGGCCATCTAAATTTGAAAAATAGGAAAAAGTAGAGTAATTCAAAATGCATGACACCATCTAATGCGCTCTATACGGACAATTTACATATAGAACTATTTGAAAAGCAGAAAAAGAGTTTGAAAATCACTATGGGTAGTGGAGGCAATCTCTACCAGAGACTCCAAAATAGGCAAGAGATGATGAGACTTTTTAATTCACATGGCTGTTATTTGATAACTGATCAATTAGTGCTTTAAGTAAGGTGATCCCTTGCCTAAGCAATGCCACTGAGCAAGCAACATGCTTTGCCAGCAGAAATCACACTTTGCATCGTGCCCTCTACCCCCACCTTAAGTTTTAATTTCCTCTATAAATGGCTTAAATATAAGGTGGAGTTTGTAAATTCAGAATACCTAAATCCCACTCTTACAGAATTTCAAAGAAAAAGTGTCAAGGGATTGTTTTGGTAGCAACTGATACTCCAACCAGTCAGATACACACTGGCTACATTAAATGTTCATGTAATGTCAGAGTCAGTCCCTGTGACAAAAAATATCCAAGGCAGATTAAAAAAAGTAATAATAAAAAAAACTAGCTGTTTGTTGACCTACTCTTTTATTCTAATGAAAGGCAATCTCATATTTTTATTTTTTAAAATGCAAGTAATTGATTCTCCGGCATAAAAAGAAATTCAAATCATTAAGATCTTATTTTCAGATCATATACCTATGGCATACCAGCCATAGGTGGTAAAGAACCAAAGTACTTAGGCAGAGAAACACAGGGAAAGCATTATTGTACAGATTTATTGTAAATATTTTCAGTATATGAAGAAGTCAGATACTATATGTGTACATAATTTGGTTTTGTTTATAATTTCTTCTAAACATGTATTTTTCTCCTACAAGAGAAGTTCGGATGACAGTGCAGGACTCCAAATAACTTGGGTTTTTTATTATCATTATTCTAAACTGAATAGTGTAAGAGTTAATTCTTTACACACTTTAAACCATTCTTACAGCACTAAAGACTTTTTTTTCCACATAAGAATGGAAGATCTGTTATTTTATTTTTTTACAAACAACTCAGGCCTTAACCTGGCACTTGAGAGAACCATCCAGTGAAAAGAATGACAGCAACAGCCTGAATAATTTCAGCTGATTGAATAAAGTGCAGAATTAGGAATGAAAATTGCATTTCCCGAAACGTCTCTCATGCATACAATTAATGTAAACTCTGAATAAAGTGCAGAATTAGGAATGAAAATTGCATTTCCTGAAATGTCTCTCATGCATATAATTAATGTGTAAACTCTCAACACAACAGCTCATTGAAGATGAGAGAGCTTTTCTCCAAGGGAGAAAACGAGAACAATCACGCAACAAGTTAGTTATTCTTTAATGCGAAGCTGAAAGGAACTCAGACCTTGTAAGAATAGTAACATAAAAGTTTATATAGAGTAAGAAGAAATAAAATTTAGACTTCAAATGTACTGACAATATAAATTTTGAATTTGTGTCCACAAGCCAAAGTTTCTGGAGATACTTAAAAATCTTCAGCATCACATAACTGACTTCAAACACACACTGAAAGAGAACAGTTGGGTCAAAGCAGGTCAGTTTTAAGCTATGAAGCTTACTACAGCTACAGACCAAACTAATTACCAGTTAGTTTAGCCAAATTTGTGGTACTCAAAGGTGAAGGATGACAGAAATGTTAAAAATGTTGTCAGTACTTTGAGACTGAAAGCTCTGAGATTAAATTAAATAAACTGTTTTAATTACAGTTGCACATAACATTAAAGAATAAAGACCTAATCACTGGCTAGCAATTCCTTCATAGCATCTATAACAACTAGATATTACCTAACTTTTCCCTTCCATCCCCTCTGTTTCAGCACACAGAGATGTTCAGGCTTAGAGCAGTTAGCGGAAAGGTAGATAAAGGTTAGGAAAATTGAACAAAATTCCATACAAATCAACAAAATAAGTACAAAAGATACAGCAGAAATTATTTGCAAGAATAAGCTGTAGCAATCTGAACTAATCTTCGATACCAAGTATGTGGCAACAGGAGTGTCAGAGAGGCAATTATTCAATAGAAGGACAATTTAATATGCAAGGGGCTATGCGAGTCAGGAAATTAAGTACAATGTAAATTAAAATTATGGGCAAGTGATGGAATTCAAAAACTACACCTATATTACTGATTTTCTGTGCTCTCTAGTTACAATCATCATTTGAAATAAAAGAATCCAATGCAAAAGGACAGAAAAGAGTACTACAATAGTCAAAACAGGATATTATAAAAACCTAAATGGGTATTTTGTTGCTGAGATGCTGAGGAAGAAAAAGCCACGACATTTAAATATGACATTGATGCGTGTGAGAAGAAGGAAATAACCAAAAAAATTAAGAAAGCCACAAGAAGTTCAGCTTCAGCCACAGTCACAAGGCCACAGCTCGTAATGACTGCATTCAGAAACAGGCCAAGCGTGTCGGATGTGACACGAGATGATTTAAAGGAGGATGCTAAGTAATGGAGGGAAAGATTTGCAGAACAAAGAATAAGAAAACTTAGCAATTTCTGAGAAAATACTTAGCCCAGCAGACAGAGAGGCCACTGCTTCACAGGAGGGGGAGATAGACTTGTTAGCACCCCGTTGAAGAGGAGGGCCGGCACGGAGAGACCAGCGCTTACAGGTGCGTTCTGAGCAGGGAGACCTGGGGGTTGGCAGCGGGCTGCAGCGACAGCGGCTTCCAGGGCCCACAAACGCACTTACCACCACCTCAGCTCCGGTACTCGACCCGGGACCCCACTCTCCTCGGGCCAGGGCCGCCGGTTATCGCCGGCCTCCTCGGAGGCGCTGGGGCCCACACCATCCCTCAGGAAGGGCCCTCTGCCCGTGGCCCCCACACCGAGCAGGGCCCGCTGCTTTCCCCAGCACGCCCTTACTGTTCATCCTGCGCTCGCCTACAGGTCTTGGGGTGAGCGAGAGCATCCGGCCGGCCCTCCTCCTGACCGCCGAGCACGGCCCAGCCCTGCCCTCAGCGCGCCATGTTGTATTCCCGTCACCCTGGCAACCGCGCAGGCCCCGGCTCCCCGCCCCGGCGGCCACGCCCCTCTACGTAGGACACGCGGGGCCACGCAGATGCAGTGCGGGAGGCCGCGTAGCCGCAGGAGTCAACCCTCGCTGCCCGTTCCCGTGACCCGTGCCGGTCTTTCAGCGGCGGGGCCGGGCCTCGGTCGGTGACGGACCCTGCGGCAGTCATGGCGCGCTCGCTTCGCCGCGGCCCTCCGGCCTCCGCACCTCCGCGTGTGTCTCGGTGTGGAGTGGTTCCTCTCCGCGCGTTCCACAGGGCTGTCTCTCCCGGGACGGCGGCGTTGCAACTTACCTCGGGGAGGGGTTAATGCGGGCAGCCCTCGGTCCACACCGGGGAGCGCTCCATAAATCCACCGGTGCAGGCAGTTGGTCTGTGCAGTGCTCCGGCGAGCTCAAGTTGATCCCCGGTGATCTCCTGATCCCTAGTGGTTACCGTGCGCCGCTGCAGGCGTCAGCTGGGCGGGCTCCGTTTCTGGCGTGGTTAGGCCGGAGCAGCGAGGAGCTCCGGTTACCGGTGTGCACGGGGAGTGGCTGCTCCGTGTGAACCATGTGCTCACCGAGCTGTAGCGAGTCAGTCTCCATAAAACCCTGCGTTTTGGAGAGGTGCCTCCACCACCCCCCAGCCTCCCCACACTTCGTGGTGGTTGCCTTTTGATAAACGGACATAGTGTATTTTAATGTAGGCTTCCAAGCTGAGCTGACAAGTTGTATTTTAAATGATACATATGTAGTAAAAAGCAAAATATAAGGAAAAGGTGAATCGTTTGTCTGTGCAAACTGAGATTCAGTGCATTAAACAGCTAGAAGAGTAAATGCTTTAAAAAAAATGCCAAAAATATTTTGTTTAATTACATTAGACTGGAATGGTATCCTTGAAAACCTGGGGGAGCATCAGCCTATTAACTTTGGGATGAAGCCACCCCGGGAACGTGTCCTGGGCGCTGCATGGCTATTGGCGGGGCCTTGGGGGTGAGCCGATGAGTTGAAGGTGCATCCCCACCTGTTCAGGTCCCGTTCCAGCGCTCTCCTGATCACTTTTTGCCATACAGCCCGTGCCATTATCTATCCTGAGAAGAAACTTTTTCTATCGACGGGCCGGTTAGCTCAGTTGGTTAGAGCGTGGTGCTAATAACGCCAAGGTCGCGGGTTCGATCCCCGTACGGGCCACATAGCTTTTTTTTTTTTCTTCTCAGATGTTTGTCCGGTTCCCATCGAGGCGCGCAGCGGGGCTCGCACCACCACCAATGCCCCTCCGCTCTCCTGCGGCTGACGGAGCCCGGGTCGGCCCTGGCAGCGTGGGCATTCCTGTTTCTGCGAGGGCGGCCGCCGCGCCTGCTGGCCCGCGGCGCGCTCGCGCCTCCCCTTCGGGCGCGTTTTTCTCCGTGCGGTTCCGCTCCACGCCTGGCACACGCTCGCTTCACACCGGCGCGTTGGTTTTACTCCCCGGGGGCGTCCGAAACCCCACCGAGCAAATGGCGAGCCGCGGAGCACGTACTTCGTCGTGAGAGCGGGGAACCCCACTCGCGTTACTTCCCTCCAGCCAGTTTAGATCACCCGTGGGTCCCACCTTTGGGCGCGAACAGCGCCCCGCCGAAGTTTTTTGC
>VYZX01017804.1:4888-31564 GCA_013401335.1 Brachypteracias leptosomus
TATTATACTACATTAAACCATAGATTAACATAATACAGTATCTAGACTTGGGGGAAATGCAAAGCATTTCATAATAAGGGAAATTTTAAAATTCCCTGTTGATCAAAAGCAACTGCATTTTCTAGTGACAGCTACACAGGATACTACTGACAAAGACTTATGCTACTACTGCATATATCGCAATAAAAATATACAGACCAGGAAAATCTATGTTAGACTTCAACTCTCTGTCCTCTTGTGGTCAAGGCTCAGATCAGCAGAGCTGACCATTCTCAGAGAGCATTTAAAGGCTGTAGGAAAAGTGAGAAGCTACTGAGAAAATGACAGCAGTTGTCCATAATTCTAAGTGGTATCTGACGTGCACTGGAGACTGTTTAGTTGACGGAATATCAACAACTCAGAGCCAGTTTAGTCCCCACATGTAGCACTGTTCATTATTTTAGTATGACTACCTCAGATAATGACAGGAAACAGAATTTGGAATTCATCAACTAATACTTAGCTGTAAGTGAACTAGAAATATTTATGGAAGCACAAAAGCTACTGCTACGTTCTACATATTGGTCTATATTCTGACCACAATTTTCTTCCCAATCCACTTAGACGCATTTCTCTGCATTTTCAACCGATCCAGATTCAAACTTCCTCTATGCCACGCCATCCATGAGTACATCCCTCTGCTCTCTTCTCTTATTTTTCTGTCAGAAAGATGCCATCCTACTGGAGGTCAGCATTTTAATCTCTGGTAGGAGACTTACTGAAAATGGAAGTATTGTTACAAAGGAACATACTAATGATGTGTGCAACTAATTCTTTGATGATGTCTAGTTGAGTGTTCTCCGAAGCGGAGTGCACATTGCCCAGAGAGGTATGCAACAAAATCCATAAGGCTGCAGGAAGAAAACGTTTTGTGCCATTAATAAATACAATGAAATAAAAGTTTTAAATAATGCTCATTTCATCTTTATCTCATCCTTTTTAAATTTCTGGTTTTGCATATGCTTTATAATGTACGTAGTAGCACATGTATGCAACTTAAAACATATATTGGGGTGCATGCTTGAAATGTTCTTCACTGATAGGGATGTGCAATAAAAAGTTTTAGAGACCACTGGTCTAGATAGCTGAAGACATGGTTGAAAGTATTAGTCACTGGGTCAGAAACTTTATGTACTTTTCATTTCCCACTTTTAAAAAGAATTTTAACTGTTGGTGCTTTGAACACTTTTTTTTTTCTATCTTGAGATATATGAAGTCTCCATAAAGAATACTGTCCTTTATTTTCCTGGTGTTTCTAAAGCATATATCATTTAATCTATATGATCCTCTATAAATACCATTGCACAGTAACTAGGATCTGGGTTTTGATTTTTCCTGATTTAGAGCTTTTACTTATTATTCCCAAGTTTGGGAATAGCATTTGGGTACCTGAGTACATTTTGCACTTTTATTTCCAGTACAAATATTTTATCTCCCCCTTACATAAAAATCTTTTGACATTTTGTAGAAACACACTTTTTCTTGGATGTAATGTAAAGACATTTGAGGATCTCAGTAAGAAGTCCTTAAATCCTTTTCATTATATTGTAATGGGCTAATGACTTACCTTCTTTACTCATCAGTTACTGACATGACTACTTAAACTAATTAAAAAAAAAAAGGCCAGGATTCAGAAACAGAGGGGAAAATCTCAAAGAGGCTTTTTACATATAGGAAACTCCAGAATATAAGGACACAATTTAGACCTAATGTCAGACTTACTTATTTGTTATCTGTGAAATCCTGCTGTTGTCCCTACACGTCGAATAACCATCATGTACCATGTGAAAATTCTGAGTTCTTGAAGTATCATTACAGCATAAAGCTGTTCAATTATGACACGCATTTGTAAACTGTGCTCCATGCACAAAATGAATGCATGTTAATACTAGAAGTTCTTCAAGCTCAAAGGGGTACCAGGCTTTAGATTCAAAGGAACCAACATTTGATGTGAAATGTTAAATATATGTATACACACACGTAATTTCCGTTATCACCAAGTAGCATTGTGATAAAATACTCAATATTTCAAGAAGAGACCTGTATGTACAAGAAAAACATATGACAATTACCTCATAAATAGTATTAGATAGCAGATGAGCAAAAAATGAAGTAGCGAAAAAAGCAGATGGGCCCTCAGCCCAAAAAGTTGATCACTGGCTGACAGTAAGGATGCTTTTTACCTTCATAAAATAAAACTCCATAGGTAAAGACTGCAGAATCTTCCTCACTTATTCCTTGGTTTTTAGACCAGGTTAAAACAAACTTGTCACCAACAGCATAACTATGACTAATCTTCCTGTGGGGCAGGGAAATTGATAGGACTAGATAAATGCCTTCCAGCCTTATTTTCTAATTTTAAGATGTGGCGACTTTGGTGAAGCTTAATTTTTGTAAGGCTTATATTGTGCCTTACAGAAGCAGTGGGGAGGGTAGAATGTTGAATCCAAGATTGGAATCAGGGCATCAGGTAACCAAACACCAAATCAAGATAGATCAATGTGTCTACTGCACTGCAGCTAGCCATTTGATGATTAGAATTCTTGTAAATTAGACTCACCATTCAAAGGGACAGTTCAGGGAGTCTGTATCTCTTCTCCGTCCCTCTTTAATATTTTTCAATCCATTTTTCCCAGTATTGGAAGTTTCTCAGGTCACAGTCGCATGTGTTTCTTCTGCTGCTGCTGCCACCTACCAATTTTATTACTCTGTTGCAGCAGAAGGGCATATAGAGGAAGTTCTTGTTCAGCACGTACATAATCATCATCCTTCGTCTAAGATGTAATGGCCTATTCAAGTTCTACAACATTTCCCCATACACTAGGCAAAACACTGGGCACAACCAAGATCAATACAAGGGTTTGAAAGCCAGTCCATAAAAAGGAGCATTATCTGTAAAAGCACCTTTCAAGCAACATTAAACATTAACATGAATTTCTGCAGAATGAAGTAAATTTTGATCAACTCTCCCCATCAAAGATCACTTGCAGACACTAAAAAGATCTAGTACTTTCTTTCAAGAAAATCTTCACCTAATATATATAGAGTAAGGTTAGAGATGAAAAACTGTGAGCCAACATGAATTTGGTCAAGTTTGAGAAAAAGAAATTATTTTTTTTAAGACATAACAAACCCACAAATCTCTCCCCCAAAAAGACAACCAACCACATGCCTGAAAGTGTTACACTCATGTCCTATAGCAGCTGATGCACAAAAATACACACAATAAACGAACAGGCCTGCCCAGTGTTGAGATGCAAGAAGTGGGTGTGTCTGAAAGGAAAAAGCATTGGAAACATAAGTACAATAGGTTTGTAAAATTATCTTGCAAGTAATATTAAGGACACAAATTATACACTCAATTATACCAGTGAAATTAGATATCACTCCACTGACTTTCACAAAGCAATTCCAGGCTTATCCCACTGTAATTGAGATCAAAACTTGGCTCTAAAATTGTTCCCCCCCACCTTAATTTGAAGCTCCATATTATGGTATTGCTGATAAATTCGCTGTGTTTCATGAAAATATAAACTGAAAAAATGAAAAGTAGATTATTTTATGATAATATACAACAGTACACAGAAAAAAGACCGAAGCAAGTGCTAGTGTTCACAGCTGTCATGGGAAATAAAATACTGCATCAGGAAACTTGGGAGCCTATCTAAGGCTCATCCTTCCACTTTGAATGGTATTCCAATTGGCTAATATTTGCCTCTGAGTAAAATACAGTTTCTCCTCTTCAAAGTAAAAAAATACTGAGTTCCTAGAACTTTTAAATTGTTTGAGATTAAGGGAGGGAGTTAACAGAGAAGGGCAAAGTGTACAAATACTCAGATATAGTTAGTAAGGGCAACATAAAATGCATCACTTCACAACCTCCACAAACAGAAATAATCAGCCCCACAGTCTTTTTCTTTAGCACACATTCTCCCGTTCGTCCTCTTTACAGGATCCTGCTCTATTAAATTTTAATAATTTAACTTTCTTAGTACTAGTTTTTCATGCCTATCAACTCCTAATTGATGGAATTACATTTTACATTCACTTGACAAATGGAAAGCATCATATCTTTCAAAAATCTCAGCTGAAATACTACACTTGAAGCAAACTAGCTTGAAGTGAAAAAGAAGAGGTAGAATTAAGGTATTACAAAACCATCCCTCATGTACTTACACAAGGGGACATCACTTGTCTCACCTGAGAAAAGCAAAAGACAGTAACAGTTTCTCTGATGGTCAACGTGTAAGGAGGGGAAATAAAGAAGAAATGTAGGATTTTCTCTAAATATCATGTTAAAGAAATCATTCAAGAAGTTTCAACAAAATGAGCTGACAGGAAGAAAGGAAGGCAGACAAGTTAGCAAACTTATGAAGGTTACAGTAAGAGCAGAAAAGAGTCAATTTACCTGACAACAGGTCGGTTTTGGATGTCACCAAACTGCTGCGTTTACCATTTTACCCACTTGCATTACTGGGGGGAAAAGTTTAGGAAGGAACATTCTCAAGGACTTTTCATAAGTTCTCACTCTCGCCATCAGAAAGGGGAGAAGGGAAGGTTTTCTCTGGATTGTTTGACTTTTTTGGCTCCTGAAAAGTTTTGCAAAGAACAGTAACAAAGTGTGAACTGTTAGAACACATTTCTGTAAAAAAAGGGAGAATAAGTCACAGAAAATAGAGTAACAACAAAACCCACCCAAAATCCATGCATCTAATTGGTGTCACTGGTTTAAACAAAAGAAAAAAACAAAAACTTTTCAACTCAAATTGGAAATGTGAGATGCTTGGAGAATTCCAACAGCAGGCCAAGATCTACCATCAGAATGCTCCAAAAGTCACTCTCAAAGGAAAGGAAGATTTAAAGAAATAAAACGAAGGAAAAGGTAGCAAACATCTGGTTATAAATCCTGCAGTGTTCAGTTTAAAACAATTCCTAGAACAGTGAAAAAATTAAATATTAAAAGAGACAGTAGCAACAGAAGTTACCTGTCTGATCACCTACTAGTAGAACAGGAGTGGGTCGTGTCTCACACCAGCCATAAAGCCCATAAACCTTCTCAAAAAGAGTGAGCCATGAGAAAGATACTGCACATGTGATTTGTTTTAAAAGTTTCTCTAAGCCCTTAAGTTCCCTTATGTATTTAACTGTCAGATTTTTGCAATAAGGGGGAGAAAATGTCACTGCTTTCATATGTTGGATTTTGAAGTCCAGTATAACATCTGAAGAAGTATCTCCTTTGTGTCCAACATACTCAGATGTTGCGGAGGTTATTTCCTAAGTATCACACATGAAAGACATAACAAGCAAAAATGCTCCAAGAGTGACCATCAGCTCAGAAAAAAAAATATTAACAGTCCACATATACATCAAGGATTGACACTGTGTTACAGATGGGGTGTCGTAACTTTCCAAGAAAAAGTTTTATAAAACACATTTAAGCATTAAATACAAGGCTTAAGTAAGATACAATATGGACATTGACATAGCAAGACACCAATTACAAACATGCTAATTTGAATAGAAGAAAACCTCCAGTGTTACAAAGAACAAAATTTCATCAGATGCAGTTTAAGAAACTTATTCTTGCAAATAAGAGTTTCTAATTGGCTCTTTCAAACATTAAAATACACAAAGATAGTTGTATCACCATCAGCTATATTAGCACTATTGTGATCAAGCACTACACTGACCATTTTTTCAGCACATGCTCCCAAGCCCACATACAGGGGTAGTGTTAGCACAACTGTATGAAAGTTCAGAATATGCTTTTGCATGTGGAACTGAGAAAAATAAAGTGTATAAAGCTGATGTCTGTGAAGTTCACCTTCAATGGGAAATACTGCCTGGTTATCACAGGCTAGATAGATCTGCTGGTGGACTTTTTCCTTTAAAAAAAGAGACCCACTTTTGCAGCCCCAGTCCATTCTATATATTTCACTATTTCAGGAGTGATGGATAAGTATAGAGTAAATACATGAGACAGGTGCACCCATTTGTACCAATCAACCCTCAAGCAAGGTTTTCATGCAGTATCAATACCCAGTGTCCAAACAAATGTGTATGATTTTTAAATCCTGTCTTCCTGCCTAATCACTGTGCATAGACTTATCTCCAAATTACCAATGGAAACACCAACCAAAGAGGAGCACCTTATTTCAGGGGAGCCAAACTGTACATCTCCCAATCCACTGTTTGTCTTTCAAAAAACTCTTACTTCACAAATTTTACTACTCTGAGGTGTAACCTGGACATTCTGAAAGGTGACAGGAATGTAAAGTTCCCACGAGCCACAAAATACCATGGAGACTCAAAAAGCAGTCTAGAATGTTTAGTGTACCAGCTCTTTCCTGTGGTGGAAATAGAGGTCTCACTATACCAGCTAGCACGTTTACTCCCTGTTGTTATTCCACATGTGCTCAATGCGTGCCACAGCTGAAAAGGGAAGGATTGACGCTATCAAGGCATCTACCAGTAAAAAGAAGAACAACAAAAAACTCCACCCAACACAAAAGAAAAGCCCACCACTAAACAAAAACCCACCACCACCCAAATTCCCCTTAGACAAACAACCAAGGGGAAAAGAGCCTCTGGAAGAGGCAGTTTATTGCTCAGTGACTAGAAAATTAGATTTCTTTCATGTTCTGTGGTTCTGCAACTCTTCATGAAAGTTAGACCTCTATATTCTTCAGCTATAACCTGTGCTCTTGAAGGCTCAGGGAGAAAGACTTGAAAATACCTTTATTGCTGAAGCTCCTTTTGTTGCTGGACCAGCTGGTCCACTCTCCTGCTTAACACCAACACTCAACCTTTCACTTCATTTTAATAATAATAATATTTAATTCTACCAAAAAAAGCCATTTTATTACATTCCTTTTAAAATAAAAAAACCAAACTGTACAAAGAAGCATGATCAAACCTCCATAAAGCAGGTTAATACTGTTCTGTTTATTGCCTCTTGAAGACTCTCTGCATAGTGTCCATGAGTTGTGTTTAAGGTCCAAGTGAAGATAAAACAGCAGAGCAGCAGAGAGGTGAGGAAGGGCCACAGAGGCGGGCAGTGCAGAGCCTCAGAGGGTACATGGGACATGCTCCATTAAAGTATCCAGAAAACAGCAGCATTGCACACACACACAACCCCCCTCCAAAAAACCCCTATTTTCACAAGATGAGTTTTCAATTGTAAACGTTTTAGTTTTAAGAGGCTTATCTTTATATCTATATATAGAGAGATAGATATCTCTCTATATATGTAGTTCCAGCGCTTTATGAACCCAGAGAACGAGAAAGGAAAGAAAAGGAAAGAAGAGAAGGAGAAGGAAAAGGAGAAGGCAGACAGGGACTGAAAAATGGACCCAGTACCTGTTTTGGTTATCTGTTTTCCAAAACAGCTCAAGGCTAATGAGAAAATGCACAGCCAAAAGGACTAAGAAAAATCAGGCAGTCTCAAAAAAAATTGAGCTAAACAGCCAAAACTCCAAAAGAAATAAAGCAAAGCAAATGTGCACAAACACACACAAGTGTGTGCACTCACACCACACAAACTAAGGGTCCAGGATCAATTTGATAATTGCCTGTGGACCTAGGTTTTGCGCTTTTTTTTTTCCATTCTGGCTGAGCTCTTTTTTTTTCCTCCAACCCCTCACCCCCCACCCCCTTTTAAAAATTTTCCTTTTTAAAATCTGCTGCATGTTTCCCAAAGCTAAGAATTTAGTATTTCTCCCCAGTTATACTCTTTGGATTTCTGCCAACATCAGCTTTTATGTTCAGTGGGGAAAATGCAAGCCTGGTAAGTATTATAAGAACTGCAGCTTTATTCTAAAGTACCTCTAAATGTTTAATCACTTTTAACCAACTTTTCCCTCCTCCACACCTTACCATGTCTCCCCCACAAAAAAGCAAAAAAATAAACAAATAAAAAAAACCCCCACCCCATCAACGTACAGGTTTTAACTCAGTGTTTTCTTAACAGATAGTCTGCAGTGTTTTCACTTTGGCTACCGTTAAAGATGCAGGCATTGAGAAGGGAGTGTTAGACTACTATGTATTAAAGAAAAAGGAACATTAACATTGCAGATCTCTCTCAAAAAGACTAAAACACTAACAAATACAAGTCAATGCACATTTGCTTTAAACTAGTGTAATTCTTTTTCACATTGGATTAAACATTATTTTGCATACCGAACATTACAGTGCTGTTTATCTTCTCCAATCACACAAAAAATAGTTAAAACGTGCCACTTCTGCCACAACTAGAATATGACCGATTCCCCTACAAATTCCAACCCAAAAATCAAGAGTTTAAAATGAGAAATCCTCCTTCAAAAGCTTTGTAAAGAAATATAGACACAAAGCTCCCAATTAATACCAGGATGGCACAAGTTACAGGTTTGTACAGAAAGCTCATGTTGAGTCAACTGACACTTCTCTCGGTCTCATCATTTGAAAGGCCATATATCCTACAGGTCAGAAAGTGATGACTTTAAAAGAATCCTGAACTTACAGCTCCCATCTAGAAGAGTAGGAACAGTAGGTGTTCAGGAACTTTGAAATACCTGGTATTTAACACCTTCAACTCACATTGAGAATTTGAGGCACTCGGTAATTTACAGGATCAAGCCTTACAGAGGTAGAAGATACTTAACTGGGCCAGTAATTCTACAAGTTTCTAGAGAGCTGTCAGACAGCTTTCTGAAAACCTTCAAGTGTGAATCATGCTTCAATGCTTGCCTGTGAACACGCATGAACTGCAATATGTATGGAGACCAAGGCAGCATCCAAATAAAATTCCCGCTTAGGTTGTGAACTGAGCACCTTCACTAGAAAACTGCTGAAGAATGAACACCATTTTATGTTCCACAAAGAAGTAGAGGCAGCAATCACAGCACGCATGCTTTTTAATCTTGCTTTCTTGACTGACACCCCTCCTCCCTTTCCTCATTCCGCTGAGCTTCTGGGATAAACAGCATTGCAAGTTGGTTTAAAAAAAAAAAAAATAAATTTACAAGAGAGAGTTCTGTTGGTCATCTATTTACATGTGGCATCACTCCACAAGAAGTTTGATCTCATTGGCTAATAGCTGGTTCATGTTGAATAGAGCCCCCGGGAGCTTGGTGAGCAACTCTCTCTCCGTGGTCTCAGGGTCACTGTCGACAGAGCTGGAGCTAGCACTCATATTGTCGACAGCGACACTAGCTGGAGGGCCCAGCTCTGGCTCACTAGTCTCGCTTGCCGTGGACACCACGGAGAGCAAGGATATGCGCCGCGTCAAGCGACCGGGGGTAAGGAGAGAAGCGGCATAGTCCGCTATGATACCAGCTACATCTAGATTACAAGCCTTGTCAAAGGCAATGAAACCTACGTTTGCATTGGCCTCGCAGACGTAGAACGAACCGTCATCTTTCATCAGTAGGTCAATGCCACACACGTCCATCCCCAGGATGTTGGACACCTGGACTGCCAACTGCTTGCCTTGTTCACTCAGTGAGCACATCATCCCTACGCCACCTGGAATAAGTGAAAAAAACATGCTGTCTGTAATCTGGTCACAGGTGACAGAGATCCTTCTGAAATGGTTGGTGCTTTTTGGTTGGGAAGCTCCAAAGCAAGCCTGCAAGCATCCTGCTGCTGACTCAGAAAGCAACCTCCTACCCACAACGACTACTAGTGAACTTGAAGCCACAGCGGGACTTCAAAAAATTCTGCCAGAAACTGGTCAAGATTATGACTTGTTTAAAAAACAGTTAAGTGCTGACTTTTTAGTCAAGAAAGGTATCATAAATTTTTTTGATCCTGGGAAATTAAGAAGATGACCTAAGAAATCCCTCTTGTTCCTTCTGAGGTAGAGGCCTTCTATACATATTTGTAAGTTATCCACACCCAGGGCTAAGCAAAAACTCAGGTTTTTTTTGCTGAGTATGCTACAACCAATGCATTAACCTTCCTCTTCCTCCCATAGTCTTTGGGGGAAAACGCTGCAGGGAGAGAAGCCTGACAGATTTAAGGCAGCATCGCAGCTGCACAATGCAATCCAGCTGTTTATTGCCTTCAACAGTTTCCTCCCTTAACACTCTCTTCTACCTTCTTGCCAAGTGGCTGTCTCTTCCACCTGCCTCAGTCTCATCTTCTCTCTTCCTTCTTTTTCAGTCCATCTTAACAGGATAAAGTGAATAATAACATGGCATTAGCATGACACTGCCACTACCACACATTTTTTTGTGTTCCTAAAACCTTCCCCTCATTTTCATCCTTCCTATCCACCTAATACTTTTGGCAGATGTTGTCTGTCCTTCTGTTTGCTCAATATGCATCTCACTTAGTCCTGACACTCATGTTTCCTCTGTAAACCCCCAACAATAAGCACAAGTAATACAAAATAAAACCTGCAGCTTATTTCAGTTGGGTTTGTGATTTTTCAACTGAATTGAAAAATTCAATGAACAATGCTTTTCCTACCAAGTGAGCAGTTACTCTGCATCCTCCCATCTGTTGAGCAGCGGAGCATGGTGCCCACCACGCGGCCTCCTACTACGATGACACGTACATCCTTGCCATGAGACTCTTTAACGTATTTTTGAAATAAGTAAGGAGCATCGTGACGGATCAAATGGCTTAGGTCTGCCAAATGGTGCTTATCTCGTGCCAGGAACACAGCTTTACCTGCATGAAGAAAACAACAACGGAAGATTGAAAGAAGCTACTGATTCGAGCTGTATCAATGATTCGGGGCATAAAAGTAAAACCAGTATACTGCCCATTCTCACAGGCCCCATCTGCAGCTCATACCCCACAAGTTCTCCCGTGGACATCAATGTTCCACTGCTTCAGTGCTTTTAAGTGTTCAAGTACTGACAGAGTTGAGAAGCCATATGAGAAGTTAGAGAGAAAAAAGAAAACAGTTTTAGATAAAGGAGGTGGTCTTGTAATTTCAGCTCCTTTTGGTACAAGTCCTTAATGAGAGAAAAACAGAAGAAATACTAAAGAGCAGCAGACATCTAATTTAATGTTTCGTTCACCCAAGAGGACTGGACCCATAGACTCCAGTTTTGACATACAGGAACCGAGAACATCAAACCATTAAACACCAGGCAGCTAAGAACTCTGAAATCACTAGTGTGCCACTGCAGAACCAACCACTTCTCTGTTGGGAAGTTGCTGAGCTGCTCTTCCCAATACTTACAAGAGCTCACAACTCCAGAATGAGGCTTTGCAGTGGAATAACTATGTTCTGAGGAAAACACTAGACTCTAGAGTACTCAAGACAATCTAGCAGAAGATTCTGCAAGATATGGAATGAATGGAATGTACTACAATTTTGAAAAAAAACAAACACCTCTTCATAAATCACTAGCTTTTCTGCAAGCAAGCATCTTAAGGACTTTTTAACCTCAAACATGTCATTTCATTCCCTTTCATTTCTAGAGCACACCAAAGACTTCTTTGTTCTTTTCCAATTTTACTAGTACTGATGAAAGTCATTCCTGAAACAGACTCTATCACTTTCCAGCTCATTTCTAGTCTCACATGTTAGCATCTGTTTCCATCTTCAGCTACATTTCCCAATTCCTCTTTCCCTTTCTTAACGACTCTTATGTGTCATATTAGATTTATGTTTTGCAGAAAGGCTGGACAATTTTTTTTTTACGACAGAATCGTCAATTATGCTATAGTGTTAACAGAGTACAAAAATCAAATTATAAACTGCCTATCTTAACTAAGAGAATGGAAACGCAGCAGTAGCAGAATGAGAGGAAATAGCACGTGAAGAAGAATGCCACCAAGTGCTTCAAAGCCCAACTGGAGCAGCCTCTGCTTTGTCAGGATTTTGGGGTCTCCATAACACAGAACACTTCTTGAGAAACACGGAATTTCTCATTAGTAGAGAGCACCAGAATGTAGGCTTAAAAATCATGACAAAAAAAGCAAAAATCTTCACGTGCTTTCCCCCCATCCCCAACTTCAGCTTTCCTACAGGCACTTAGTAACCTACTGTATTCCTAATATAGGATAGGATGAATGGTGCCGTGAAGGGGAACTACATAGTTCTTGGGAATTATGCAGCATCATAACATCTTGGAAAAAGTAAGATGGGCGCATTTGCTGCAGCAGCAAACTATGCAGAAAATGGGCCTAGAAGAGTATGACTTCTATTCATCAGCCAGTACCCATGACCATGTTTGCCTGTTCTTTTCTTAAATACAATTGGCAAATGGCTGTTCTTCAATTAATTTGAAAAAGCTTCCTCAATTCTCTTAATGTGAAAGGATATATACTGTGCATAAAATTACATTAAAATGCCTGGGCTTTAAAGTTCTCTAAAGTATAAACAGATATTTACATGAATTCTGGATAAAAAAAGGGAGAAGAAAGTAAACAGCTGCAAACTCTACATAACTATTTAGTAGATCTTAACAAGAGGCAGTGTCAAGTTAAATCTACTGTCACAGTTGTCAAATTCAGCTTGCTGCAAAGTCAAACTCCAACTTGGCTCCACAAGCACTTTAAAACCATAAACAGGTATTACTGTCAAGAGAGGCAGGTCTCATCTTCCTCTGCTCCAGTCTTTTGCTCTCGCTCTTCCATTACATCAACACAAGGATTTGTGTTAGTAAATGATAACTCATGTAAGGAATTAATCCAAGTAAAAATAACCCATCTAGATCCATCCAACATCAGTTCCTGAACCCATTTACCACATGGATACAGAAATGCTTATGCCAGCAGAAGAGATGCGCCAGAGCAGCACAAAGTGGGTACAAACTGACAAATAGTAAGAAGTGGTGTCTTTTCGTTATGCTTTAGTTTGAAGTAACTACTGGTTTATATGCTTAAACTTCAGTTTCAGACTCCTTTCACTTTTGATATTAAAGTAAGTTAAAACCAGTGCAACCTCCTACACAAATTATCTCTGAAATTTATTTTAAAACTGGTTTACTTTAGTAGATCACTATCTAACAATAAATGAAATTTATGCATTGTTTCATACTCAACACTTAGAACACTGGTAACAGAATAATTTAATCTGAACCTGCTGTATTATCACCAGCACTGTCAGAGATATTTTTCTGAAAAAGAGAGATCCAGTTTGACAAACAATACGAGAAATTTTATTGAAATCTGAAGCCTAACTATAGACAAAGTCAAGTAGGAAAAAAAAGTCACATTAAGACTGAATGAACTAAAATTCCATTTCATACACTTTAGAAAAGCATCCCTAAATTCCATGTAGGCTTCTACTTCCCCAAGGCCAAACGTTTCATTATTCCAGTTCAAAGCTTTCCTCACTTAAGTGATCAATGGACCTTAGTTTTGCACCCCTATCCCCCTTGCTGTTGCAAGACTAGGTTCTACTAAAATTGCTTCCTAGTGTTGCAACCTACTCAACATCCAGAAATTGAAGGGTGGTAGAATTTAAATGTACCACAAAGAAGTCCAACACGTAATAGGACACCTGCTTAACTATCATCCCTTGACATGACAAAATCTTTAGGAGTGCTGCTCAGATTATTCCTTGCCCTTACCCCTGACCTCACACCCACCTCGGTGACCCCGCGTGTTCTTCACCACCATAGGGAACTCCAGCACTTCCGCCTCATCAATCATTTTGGCAAAATTCTCATGACCACCTGGCAAAAAGAAAACCAACAACATTATGTGCCGCCAATCTGGTGTGGCCAAATTGGGGATGTAATTGCCACGCAATCCTCCCACCCTTATAGCTTAGATAACGCAGAAAAAACTATCAGTTAAGAGAAACTTGGTCATGGAGCATGATCAAACTTCAAAGGTATTTGTGATCTGTGGGATACTAACTCCTACTTCCTTTGAAATGGAAGACAAGTTAACAAAGGCCTCTTGGTCACAACCCAGAAAAGTCCAATCCAATCTTCTAAATATGAATGCCTTGATTCTACCATCTTGTTCCCATTTATCCCTTTTACTTTATCAACTCTCACCTTTTCAAATATCTAGCAGGAAAATAGCACAGACATAACACCATTCCAAAATGGTAGTAGTTCCACCCAAACTACTAACCAGGAAAGCACCATGGAATACAAAGACAAGGCATATTCCAGAGAGCACCAACAACCCAAGTCTTGCCACTCCACCTCCCCACTTTCCAAGGCTTAAGTCTCCAGCATCTCACTCTCCTTATTTCTTCAAGTAGTACTTCAACTTTTTCGTCTCATTGTATCTGTAAGGACCTTACAGAGCAGCTTTTAACGACCATTCACACAACTATGGTTGATACTTCAAGGTTATTTGAGTTCAGTCCAATCACAGAAGGCTGACTACAGTACAAGAAGAGAAAGTCAGCAAAGGGATGAGACTCCTCTAACAGCATGTGCAGTAAAGTGCAGAAGTCAAGCCAAGACACTGGTCACAAAGCCAGAAGCAGCCATCACTACCCTGCCATGGATTTTAATGCATGTCATGGAATAACATGTCATTCAGCACATCCTGTTTTTCTTGGCAAAGCCAGCTCTCACTGATAACTTGATACTTGTGTTAAAAAAAAGTCATGCTTCTGTCAAATTCCAGAGGCAGGCACTAAGAGAAGTGCAAGGAGTTATGAACAAACAAGACATGTTCTGCAATTAGCCCATCATTTATGGTCTCCCCTTCCCCCCCAAAAAATTAAAACCTCATTCCTTTCTCAAAGAACTAAAGCAACCACATCTATAAAGAAAGGGTATGTTTCTTCTCAAATATGCTTTCACAGTAATTGATGGAAATAGTAATTTATAGTAATTGATGGAAAAGCATGTTTTTATTTTTGTCAGGTTTGTTTGTGTTTTTGTCAAGTTCCCATTACAAAAGCCTACTGGTGCAACCACACAAAGGGCAGAAAAGCACTGGTATTTCCCAAGAAGGAAAGGCAGGCTGAGAGGTATCTCCAATTCCTTGATGTATTGCAATTAAAAGCAGAAATAGCATCAGGGTAGCTCAGACAAAGGGTTCCTCTAATCTAGCACTTTGTCAGGAACCACAGACATCAGATGCAGGCACAAAAAACATCACTAATTAACTGTTCCAGTGGAAAATACAACCCAAGCAGTTGTTAAATTTGAAGACACTGGCTTGTACTTTTTGTCCTCTGACAATAACTAATATATCTGCAGATAATTTTATTCATAATGAAGTTTAATCTAATTTCAGGTTTTACCAAAGTCTAGACCTTTATAGTACCCTATGACACTTAGTTGCCTAAGTTCTTGTCTGCTGTTTTTAGCAACCGCAAGCATTCTAAATGTTTTAGCAGTAACAGCACAAGTTAGTTGCTTGAGAAGCTGAGGTACAGTTAAAATACTCTTCCTAAAGGATCATAGCTAATCAACAACAGAATTTGAGTGTTGTGACTTTAATTTCCTTTTCTGACTACTGAACACTTACCTGTGGAACCGCTCTTCATGCTACTCAATTCTATGGATTTCCAAAACTTGACTCATATCTTTTGCACTACAAAAGTATAAGTGGTAGGCAACTATGCTATCCTTCTGATCCAAAAACCTTACCATATGAAAAAGTGTCTGGGAGAGGCACACCATGACCAGCAAGTTCTTGAAATGTCCAGAACTTGTTGACACAGTTGAGGATAGCTTGGGGACGATTCATTAATCGACAGCCCATCTTCTCTAGGTGGCGAAGGACTGTGATATCACTGTCACTCTGGACCCAAGGTGTTGGCACACGCACAACCACCACTTGCGGGTAAGCAGTAACGAGCTCCCCATTCACCCGGAGACCTAAAGAAGGAAAAGAACAACATCCCTATCAACTACAAGGTCTTCTTCAGGAAAAGGTAAACATGCAAAGAAATATTGTACTACATGTGAGCACAACAGAGGTATGAGACTTTGACAGCGAGCACTAAACAGCGCAACTGTCAGTTGTGTTGTTTCATACATGTCACTCCTGACCCACTTAAAGCTAGAACTAGGGACAAGAATAGACTCTATTAGGACACAGTCCTGGGCTCCTTCCCAGGGTGAAGGACTTATTATA
This sequence comes from Brachypteracias leptosomus, assembly GCA_013401335.1. Taxonomy (NCBI): domain Eukaryota; kingdom Metazoa; phylum Chordata; class Aves; order Coraciiformes; family Brachypteraciidae; genus Brachypteracias; species Brachypteracias leptosomus. The sequence continues at coordinate 20,930 of VYZX01017804.1, forward strand.
GATTGACACATCATCCTTTCTATGTGTGTTAGGTGCATGCTACATTCACATCAGCAGTATCAATATCTCAGGAGGATCCTGCCTCTCACTGCTTGTTCTTGCCTACGTGACATAGTTCATACCTTTCCCAGTTTCAGCTGTATTGATCCCTCTGTTTCTGGTATTACATTACACAACATATTGCCAAAGTAATAGAGGTTAGATATGACACTTAAAAACAAACAAACAAAAATTTTTAACATAGATAATTTCAAGAATATGATTTGTACTAAGAACTTCAAAATACTTTTATTGTCTAACAGTGCAGCACCCCATGACGTTAAGAACAAGAACAAAAGCCAGCTTTGCCACCAAGATCAATGTATTATTTAATCATGACCTATAGTTTTACAGGCTAAGCCTCTAAACAGAGACACTGAAAGACAGGCTGCAGGAATGAGAATATGATAGGACTGGATGGGAAGGCATCAAGCTTGATGAAGAGAGTCTGATATGTGAGGATGGGAAAAGGCAATTAGGACTTAGTAGTCACTTTATTTGTCTTATGTTCCAAGCAAAATTTTCTGACTTTGTGTAAAATACACAGCCCACACTACTGTCAGCAACGTAAGAGTTAAAAAAAAAAGGAGAAAGAAGACGAGCTAAAAAACCAGTGTATCTCCATATCCATGTATATGAAAGACCAGCTCTAACTATTCAGATCTAGCCCAAATTACCTGATTAGCTCTATTCCAAAGACCCTCTAAAATACAGACTTGCATCCACTCAACCTGAAGATACATATGGCCAGACAATATATTTCATTTCAAGGTACATTTGAATTAATTGGGGGGTGAGGAGGCAGGGGGGGTGAGAAAAAGAGAGGGTGTCCCCCTCTCTTTACTTCCCATTTTCTTTTCTTCTGTCAGCAGGATCCAGTATGTATTTTAGAGCTTGCTTTAAATATAATGAAGCAACCACCTACTCCCAAAATGAAAGTAGAAATATACTGCCCAATCCTCAGGAGGACACAGAACCATACTCTGGAAAGGCTAAAACAGAGCCATATCCAATACAAATCCCTTTTTCCAATCCCCATTGCCATAATTGCACAAATATGAGAAAACATAAGCAGACAGGTGCTCTGGCTGCTCACCTCATTAGCACCAAGCACTGCCGCATTGCAGCTGACATGACTTGTGTGTTTAAGCAAGCAGGCTTCAGACACACACACACACCATTTTGTAGAGGCATCTCAAGCAAGATTAAAATGAAGACACTGATAGAAACCTAAGTATAATATTAGTATCAGGAACCTAAGTATAATATTAGTATCAGGAATCTCTTTTAGCTAGGAGTAGAAATTGAGCAAACAGGATTTTTAACTGGTTAGTCAGATTCCACCTTACAAGTATTTTCTGACTTAGGTGCCTGCCCAGTTACACACTTTTTGATACTGTAATTGTAAAAGTGTCCCGATGCACATGCAAGCTGTGTAACAATCATTACTGAAAGGATTACTTTTCTACAGAGCTCCAAAATTGCTGCTGTATCTTTGTTACAAACCAAAAATACAGTTTTCCAGTTCATCATCTCCCAGAGACTATTTTATTGCTTTGCTTTACAGTCACACCACATGCTGAAGTTTTGCACCACAGAGTCTGAAAAACACCAGTTTGAGGAGACATACATGCCTCACCTAGAACTCTCCTGAATATCTGCATTAGACATGACTATCAGACGGGAGTAAATTCAGTTAGGCCACCATCCCCCCAGGAGTGACTCTGGAAGTACAATGATCTTGTCAATAGAACAGTCTGAGCTTTTGTTCCAGATTCAATCATTTTCTTCTGGTCTGGATACTGTTTTCCCCAGAACAACAACAAAAAAATTCTCTCCCTTCATAGAAGACGGTTTACAAACAAAGAGAGGAGCTACTCAATGAAATGTATAATTTGAATCACTACTACTGACATGCGCCATAAAAATTAGCTGCAGTCTCCCAGCAACATAGTGCTGCAAACAGAAGCAGCTTTATTACAGTAAGAAGGAGAGACAGATTCTGTCATTTTGGAACAAGCTCACACTCAGCATTCTATCTGAAACCAAGCAGTTAACAATCAAGTTAATCATCATTATTGTCAAGTAGGCTGATAAAATAGCATTTATTCACTATGATGAACTGGAAGCAGTAACACAGAAGATATTAATGCATACAATTAAATTTCTTTTCCAAAGAATCAATTCCTGAATGCAAAGAGGGAGAATGGAAAAAAAGATACATAACAGAGATGTTACTTAAGGAGTGGCTAAGAGGTAATAAAACTTTTTTATTATAAATGGATATGAACTCTTTCCTTTTCAGTAATAGTACCATCCTGGTCTTTGAACAGTAGTAGTGAGTTACATTTACACCACCTGTGAACAATGAACTGACCTCACAAACACACAGAAGGCAGATGTCCAGATTATACAGAAGTACCTTGACCGATAACAAGCTGGTCCATCCATTCTCAGTGGATGTCCATGGCATTGCTGATGCAGCAGACAGTTGTATAGTCCTCTGAAGTACCAATACTGAGAGCCAAGAAAGGGAGATTTCACACCATGAAACTTTATCTATGAACCCATGAACTTTACCAACATGTAATAACAATTTTACCAATGCCTAGGGAACAATTTCTTAGGTTACCACAAAACATTTTGGTATTCTTTAGCCCTATGAGATAAAGACTCCTAAGCTGGAATATTGCACTATAAAGCCCGAAGTAAATCTTGTACTTGAACAAGACCTTTCTTCCACCCAGTACTAGCTTGCTTTGCTCTTCCTCTGCAAGATGAAACTCTCCAAAATAGAATATGGTAGACCTTTAACATTATACACCAAACATTCAGATGAAAAGTATTCAGATGAAAGCATGAAAGGAATAAGGAATGTATGCAATGCAAACTAATCACTTAGGAATAAACTTGAGCTAGCCAAAAAGCCTCAAGTTTCTCTCAGACAGGTCAAACAAGCACATGATAGAACTGAGTGGGTAAATGTGTAATTCCTCATCAGCTGGCCCAACCGGTCCTGCTGCTTTTTATTCTTAAGAAACAGCAGGTGAGCTTAAAGTGCAAAGTTGCTGGTCTATGCTAAAAAGGCTTATTTTGACCCTAATAGATTAGAAGCCATGATGTCAACTCTGGTGGGTTTCTGTGGACATAAATTCCACAGGAAATGGATGCAGCATAAAACTCTAGTGAAAGTCAGAAAAAAAGAGGCAGAAACTTCTACTGCTGTTGCCAATGAGATCAGAAGACAGGTATCTATACCCTAAGAAAGTTTGAGACAGTAACATTTAACATGGTAGAGCATATTTGCACAGTAAGATACTCAGGATGACAGCTCTCTCTTCACAATCTTATTTAGTACAATTTTAGGGTGGATGCACATGCTTTGGAAAAAACACAAAATTCTGGAACTTCCCAGCCCTCATTCATGCATGCAGGGCTTTTTTTTGTATCTTCTGTCTTGCCCTATGGCAAATTTATCTCATGATCACAACTGCTCAATTAAAAAGCCTCACTCTTAAGAGTTATCATTTAGGTGGCACACATTGCAAACGAAATGCCTAAAAAATACAGATAAACAAAACTCATCTGATTTAACAAGTTGTTGCCCATCAGCCAAGACTCCTAAGCTAATGACGTGCTTGTTCCACCCTACAGCAAAACACATGGCAAAACACTTGACCTTAAGTGAAGGAATTCTACATTAATGAATCTCACTATGGAACCGTGGCAAGTTAACTGACCAAATACAGGCATTGTAACAATATCCCATAAAGTTTGCAAGCTGCCAAGGATTAGGGCTGTGCCAGCCATGCCACTAGAAGAATGACAGACACTCTCTATTAATCCTTCTCCCTTCTCAAAGGGAGAGAAGGGAATAAGGGAGAGAGACTTATGGATTAGAAAACTAAACCAGCTTTAATAACACTAATAACAATAAAATGAAATATATACAAAAACCCAATATTGAACCCAACATCCCCACTCCCCCATCACAACTGATGATGTGGAGCAGGCACTGGGGAAGTCCCAGACTGGACTCAACTGCAGATGGAAACCGGATTCAGGAGCTGGATTCTGGAACTGGATTCAGGAAAACACAGGTTGGGATCAAAGCCAGGAGAGAGTCCTCCTTGGATATCAGCCACTGAAGAAGAGCTTGACCCTTGTGATTCCACAGCTTTATACTGAACACAATGTATATGAAACAGAATACCTTGCTAGTCAGTTTAGGGTCATCTGTCCCATCTGTTCCTCCCTGGAGGTGTGACCTCTTACTTACTGCACCCCCAACATGGCACACAAGATTTAGCAGTGACCATGGTCTGCACAGGAGCAAGTATAAGCAAAAGCCTTTCTGCACACTTCAACCCTTGGTAGTAACTCTAAACATCAAGCACTATCACTTCCAGAAGCAGATACTCTCTGCAAAAATATGCCATTAACTTCAGAAAATGCAGTTAGTTAGAACAGACTTAGCTGAACAGTAAAAATCAGAACAGAATTAGTTCTGTCTTAAATCAGGACATAAGGCAATCAATCTCTGCAAGATAATCACAATCACAGCCAGAGCCTACAGTCATTAAGAACTGGTGCTTCATCCACCTAGTTATCCTACTTTATTGTGCTTTACAAAGTCTTAAGAAGTGCTTCTGTATTGATGGCATTATGGGTGGCTAAAAAGGATGAAGAGTTCAAGAAACTGTGTGCAGCTTCTGAACATCTTAATGCACGCCCAAGTAGCATTTTAAATTGCTAGCCATTTTTGAAACTCATTCTATTCAGTTTGCGCTCTACTCAAATCCCTTCCAATCTCTACAAGAATCAGTTCATCAGCAGATTAATAGATACTGCAAAGCAGTATCTCATAAACAGTTTGCATGTTATGAAGAACTGTCCTTATAGCTGAAACAATTCAAATGTCTTCACAGAAGGAAGATGGTTTCAGGAGATAGGTCTAAAACCTCAAAGACTTGCAAGGACATCAAAAATAATTACAGAACTTTTATAGCCACCATCAGGCAGCTTAACATCAGGCATTTAAAAAAAAATCTCAGTAATATCAGATAAAAATATCTTCATTCCAAATTATAGTTTTGGAAAACAGTAAAAAAAAAAAAAAGCAGCTAACAGAGTCACCAAGACTATGAATTACTTAGGAGTCAAATTCAGGTCTTCAAGTACAGCATGTGGCAGCAAAAACCATACCCAAGTTCTTCAATAAAATGGTATGATACATAGCTAACTACTTCAAATACACAAGCGGAAGAACTGAGTAGGCTTACAGGTAAATGAAATTACTGACATAAGGCTTCTGTTTTTATGCAATTTGAATCATCAGTATTAGTTGATAGATTATGACAGGTGAAAAGACTAAAGTAGTCAGAACTGTTAGAATCTATGACCTGGGGAAGAAACCCAAGGGCCACTGACATTAAGAGTAACGAAGAAGAAACTTTCTCAGGGAGAAATCCTACATTTTACTTTTACTTCTATTCTTATGTTAGAAAAACTTAAATCAGTGAACAGGTTTCCATGATGAAAGACACCAAGTTGTTCAATCTGTCTCTGAAAAAAATACCCTGATAACTGCCTTGCTACTCATGGAAGTTTGTAACTTATTAGATTATGTTTCTGACCAAATGGATCAAAAGAGCATGACCAACACACAAAAGGTGGGTTTGCAGAAGTTGCCTATCCACTGCTGCCATGAATCGATGAACATTCTAGTCAATCATTAAGCCTTCCTCCTTCAAATCGACTTACAAATGTGTACATTTCACAGAGTTTATCTGAGAATTTTGTGACTGAGAAGTGCCCAAATGTGACAAGAAAATTAAATTATTCCTTGTAGAGCATGGATAGCTACAAAAGGAATCCTAACCTCTGCAGCCACAGCTGCCACAAGTAGCCACTTCTCAGAAGGATTTAACTTCAGTGACTGCCTCTGTCTTAGGCAAAACCCCTAATAAATGCCAACTGCTCTGAAATACACAAGTAAAACAAAGAAGGAAAAAAGCGTTTCAGTATTCAGACAGATCCAGATCGAGTATGTGGAACACATTTCTAACAGGCATAGCATACAAGTGGAATAATGCATGGTCATCATGCATGCAGCATTCCAAAAATAAAATTCTGAATCAAGTTTTCAAAAGCACTAAACATACACCAGCTCCCATCACATTCCCAAAAGGAGTTAACAGGGACTGAGAAAAATATTCTGAAAATATTACCCAGATTTTTCCTCAGAGATCTGCATGCTATCCTTAAAGTCAAGAGAGCTGGAGACTTTGTTATAGCAATTTATCATCCATCCATCCATGGAGTTGCTAACATTTCCCAAATGAACAGTCACTCAGCAAGCTGGCTATAATGAATTCAACTTAATTCAGCTGGGAAAAACAGGCTAGCCTTTCATCACACAAACCTTTCCTTGTATTTTGAAGACATCACATTTTGCTGCCTGCTTTTCCCAATTAATCAGCTGTTCTAATAAAAAACCCACTGGATTTTTCTACAAACCTAGACTCCCTCCTGTTCTAAAAACAGTGCATTACTATTTCTGGTTCATTCATCCTCCTGCTATCTGTCAGCTACAAGACACTGCATAATATTTGTGTTAAAAGTTCTAAAGTGTTTAATAATTACTTGCAGAGAATTAGATGTGTTTCATCCTAATTGCTATATAAAAGCAAGCTTAAAGCTCAAGAGGGAAATGCCCCAAACTTTAACAGCAGATTACTGGCAATAACAAGACATGTGTTCCCTCAACAAACAGAACAAACAGAACTAGATCTCTAAAGTTTTTAAAATCTGAACATACATTCTGCCAAGAGAGTGGCAGAATTTAGGAATAATTAACAAATAATAATTTAGGATTAATTAAGAAAAGTAAAATTAACACTAACAAAATCACTACTGTATACCTCAAAAGCCTGCTGCAAAATGTTAATTTAACCTTACATATCTATCTTATAAAACAAATGTAAGCAACATAAATGCCCACAAATTGGGTGAAACGTAGTGCAGCATAGCATTTTAAACACAATTTTATTTAAATTAGAACTTAACCTTTGAAGAGCAGCTAAGCACTGAATTTTTAGAAATTCACCAATTTATTAACACCAAATTAAACTCCCTCCCTGGGAGCTGACCCGGCATTTTCTCCTCTGCATCACTTACCACCCAACAGCCACAGTTTACTATTTTGAACACAAAATTGTCACAATTTCTCCAAATTTCACTGCCATGCAAAAGCACTTTTAATATCTAGTATTACCAAGCTATTTTTTGCTCTACTGTATACAGAAAGAATTTTCTGTAATAGTTCTGAGCTGGGTGGTTAAGCTCCTTTTCTCTCCCTTCCTACTTACTAGTTTTTGAAAGCAAATTAAGAAGTGCTGTCATTTAACTCTATGAGTTTAACAGGACCTCAATCTCCTTCTCCACACAAACTTAACTAAAAAAGCATTCTCGCCAAGATACACTTCCATAGTTCAGCAGCTCAAATGAAATCACATGTAGCAGAGTCAAAAGTGATCTCTCTAGAACAAGTACTATTCTCTTCTGAAACAGAGAACAGATAAATAAAGCGGAGCAGCTTCAATTCATAAAATCCCAATGCAAGCATTGTGAAAACTTTCACAGAAGGCCACTGAAAGCAAGCAGGTACCAGAGTTAAACCAGCTCTACTTCATGTCCCTGGACTTAGAGGTCCTCTTCACTCTCCCAGGAAGAACACAGAATTATTCTTAGAAATGCATAGGCTGTTGAAAATGGTGAAAAACCTGGGAAGGATGACAATGCTCAAAGTGATTATGGCCATTGTGGATCAGGAGTTCTTTTCAGACACAACAGGAAAGCATACCAGATGCCTATATGCATACCTCACTAAATCAGTACTAAGCAAACTGATTATGGCTAGATCCGTGTTTCTAATCTACATTTCTAGCCACAAAATATTGTTTACTTATTATTCCCAACCACAAACACTTTCCCAGAGCCACGCATAAATGTTAAGTGAATGGATGCAAATATAAAGTAAAAGGTATATTACAAATTAATGGTAGAGCACCATCTCACTCTGAGAATTGATGTTATGGTAGGTATATAAACACAAACTATACTGAAATCAATTTAAAGCCTTAGCTACAATTACTATATGTATATAAGCACACAATTAGTCATAGAATCATAGTACATCGGGTTGTAAGGGACCTCAAGGATCATCTGGTCCAACCTTTCTTGGCAAAAGCATGGTCTAGACAAGACCGCCCAGTACACTGTCCAGATGAATCTTACAAGTGTCCAATGTTGGGGACTCCATCACTTCCCTGGGGAGATTATGCCAATGGCTGATTGTTCTTATTGTGAAGTTTTCCTCTTGTGTCCAACCAGAGTCTCCCCAAGAGTAACCTGGACCCATTATCTCTCTCTCTTCCATGTGACTCCTTGTAAAAAGGCACTTCCAATCTTCTTGGTAGCCATCCTTTAAATACTGGAACATCACAGTAAGGTCTCCCTGAAGCCTTCTTTTCTCAAAGCTGAACAAACCAAATTCTCTCAGCCTTTCCTCACACGGCAGCTTTCCAGTTCTCTGTTCATCTTTGTGGCCCTTCTCTGGACCATCTCCAGCCTGTCCACATTTTATGTACAGCAGGGACCAAAACTGAACACAGTATTCCAGGTGTGATGCCACGGTAAGAAACTCTGCATCTCTAAAAAAACCCAAACAAACTATTTCCAGAGGCTACTTAAAAGACATTCAAACAACTGCATTTCAAAAAAAGTCCTATTCTGCTTCTAGTACTCACATTCCATCTCCTCACACTGCTTCTTGCTAGAAGCAACATTCATGCAACTGTAAAGTAAATCATATAAGGCAATTACTCTGAATTAGTAACAAACCAACACTACCTTTTTTTTAACCCCAGAGCAATTCCTAAGTTTGGATTATTACACAGCCATATAAATTTTGAACCAAGTGTGGAACCAGTGTGATAACTGAGCAGACACCTGTCTGTATCTACTGAGAACTCATACCATGCCGAGTAGGGTATCACTGAGCAAGACTTGTCAGAAACAGTAACAGAAAGCAGCAAGAATGTTCAGGAATACAGTCCAGTGTCTAAGGATTTTATTTTCCATTTACAGAGGACTCTGTACTACTTCCTTTAAATTATCTTACTTTTTTTAAAAAAACGAAACACAAAAGACAAAACAATCAATTTAAAAAGATACTCAGATAATCTTAAGTGAACATGAATGTCACATTCGTACAATATCCTGACAACTGAACATTATGTGAACCAAAGATGTGCTGATACATCTCTCATGCCTACTCCTGACAAGTAAGAAAAACCCTAAACACACAGTGAAAACCGGACCAGTTCAAAATGGCACCAAAATTATTTCAAAGTTAATATTTATAATAAATACTTTGTACACAATCATAATGGTCTTAAGAACTCAATGTGTTAACATTCTATGAATACTGTGAAAACACAGATTAGCATTCCTAAATGAAAAACCAATTTATCGTATTAGTTTGTCAAAGGCAGCATGAACCAGGTGTAAGAAAAAAGTAGGGACAAGAAAGAAAAGGAAACTTAACCTATCTAGAGAACAGAGATGTGACTGGAGTAGACCATGCAAAGCCTAGTAAGTAGTGAAGAACTGAAACTTAAAGAGTTACTTGAGATCTGAATTAAAAGCTGTCATCTTCTCACCTATTTACCTCTCTTCTGCTTGTCTGATCTCCTTCAGTTGACAAAAGCCCTAGGACCCTAACCTAACCAAACACTCCTGAGTTCCAGTGACTCAGCAGTCACCAGAGCTAAGATAGGAGAAAAGTGAACACATAGGAAACGAAACAAGAACATGCTCTGTCATCAAAACAAGATATTCCTATACCCATCTCCCTACCATTTGCACTTAGAGCCAGCTTTGGTACCCACATGCTTGCACCACAGGCCACCTCAACAAACTTGAATGTCAGAAAATTGATCAGGTGGGGGTTTTTAGCAAACTTAATTAGCTTGTGATTAGAAGATGAGTGGAAGTGCCCACACCAGGGAGAAATTATGATGTAACTGGAAAGAGACATGACAGAAGGAATCACAAGCTCCCCATTTTGGAAGCTGGTAACTGTAAATTTAAGCCGTATGATGAAACCTGTACCTAAAACCACTGCTCAGCACAGACCACACTCCAGAAGTAAAACCAGGAGTCTGTTTATAATACAGACAATCTTTTAGTTTCCATGTGACTGTAGGTGAGACCTCTTGCAACTCATTAGGATTTTTGTACAGTGGTTCCCACTAGATCTCAGAACATTCCTGGGTCATATAAGCATGCTTTAAAGTGTTTTAAAAGTCTAAAGCATCCTTAACTGACAGAACACTTCTGGTAGGTATCTATCCTTTTGTATCAAACTATCCAGATCCCACCAATGCTGAGAGCATTAGACAAGTTCTGGAATCCCCCTACCCTTAAATGCAGAAAGTCATAAGCATTAAACAATCCATCCCAAAACATCTTAAATATTATAGAACAAAAATAGAGACTAAATATATGTAAACTTGCGGGAGATCAATGGAC